>JBBBDQ010003086.1:0-103475 GCA_037127315.1 Ascarosepion bandense | reverse complement strand
GCCCCGAGATTAAAATTGGGACCGGTAGCAGGTAGAATGTTAGAAGTTCTCCATTAGCCTATGTTAAATCATCCATCTCAATCACCCTCCAGATTAAGTAGCCCCAGAGATTAAAATTGGGACCGGTAGCAGGTAGAATGTTAGAAGTTCTCCATTAGCCTATGTTAAATCATCCATCTCAATCACCCTCCAGATTAAGTAGCCCCAGAGATTAAAATTGGGTGTGGTAGCAGGTAGAATGTTAGAAGTTCTCCATCAGCCTATGTTAAACCATCCAACTCAATCATCCTCCAGATTAAGTAGCCCCAGAGATTAAAATTGGGAGCGGTAGCAGGTAGAATGTTAGAAGTTCTCCATTAGCCTATGTTAAATCATCCAACTCAATCACCCTCCAGATTATGTAGCCCCAGAGATTAAAATTGGGACCGGTAGCAGGTAGAATGTTAGAAGTTCTCCATTAGCCTATGTTAAATCATCCATCTCAATCACCCTCCAGATTAAGTAGCCCCAGAGATTAAAATTGGGACCGGTAGCAGGTAGAATGTTAGAAGTTCTCCATTAGCCTCTGTTAAATCATCCATCTCAATCACACTCCAGATTAAGTAGCCCGAGAGATTAAAATTGGGACCGGTAGCAGGTAGAATGTTAGAAGTTCTCCATTAGCCTATGTTAAATCATCCATCTCAATCACCCTCCAGATTAAGTAGCCCAAGAGATTAATATTGGGAGTGGTAGCAGGTAGAATGTTAGAAGTTCTCCATTAGCCCATGTTAAAACATCCATCTCAATCTCCCTCCAGATTAAGTAGCCCCAGAGAATAAAATTGGGAACGGTAGCAGGTAGAATGTTAGAAGTTCTCCATCAGCCTATGTTAAATCATGCATCTTAATCACCCTCCAGATTAAGTAGCCCCAGAGATTAAAATTGGGAGCGGTAGCAGGTAGAATGTTAGAAGTTCTCCATTAGCCTCTGTTAAATAATCCATCTTAATCACCCTCCAGATTAAGTAGCCCTAGAGATTAAAATTGTGACCGGTATCAGGTAGAATGTTAGAAGTTCTCCATCAGCCTATGTTAAATCATCCATCTCAATCACCCTCCAGATTAAGTAGCCCCAGAGATTAAAATTGGGAGCGGTAGCAGGTAGAATGTTAGAAGTTCTCCATTAGCCTATTTTAAATCATCCATCCTAATCAACCTCCAGATTAAGTAGCCCCAGAGATTAAAATTGGGAGCGGTAGCAGGTAGAATGTTAGAAGTTCTCCATTAGCCTATGTTAAATCATCCATCTCAATCACCCTCCAGATTATGTAGCCCCAGAAATTAAAATTGGGAGCGGTAGCAGGTAGAATGTTAGAAGTTCTCCATTAGCCTATGTTAAATCATCCATCTCAATCACCCTCCAGATTAAGTAGCCCCAGAGATTAAAATTGGGACCGGTAGCAGGTAGAATGTTAGAAGTTCTCCATTAGCCTATGTTAAATCATCCATCTCAATCACCCTCCAGAATAAGTAGCCCCAGAGATTAAAATAGGGACCGGTAGCAGGTAGAATGTTAGAAGTTCTCCGTTAGCCTATGTTAAATCATCCATCTCAATCACCCTCCAGATTAAGTAGCCCCAGAGATTAAAATTGGGACCGGTAGCAGGTAGAATGTTAGAAGTTCTCCATCAGCCTATGTTAAATCATCCATCTCAATCACCCTCCAGATTATGTAGCCCCAGAAATTAAAATTGGGAGCGGTAGCAGGTAGAATGTTAGAAGTTCTCCATTAGCCTATGTTAAATCATCCATCTCAATCACCCTCCAGATTATGTAGCCCCAGAAATTAAAATTGGGAGCGGTAGCAGGTAGAATGTTAGAAGTTCTCCATTAGCCTATGTTAAATCATCCATCTCAATCACCCTCCAGATTAAGTAGCCCCAGAGATTAAAATAGGGACCGGTAGCAGGTAGAATGTTAGAAGTTCTCCATTAGCCTATGTTAAATCATCCATCTCAATCACCCTCCAGATTATGTATCCCCAGAAATTAAAATTGGGAGCGTTAGCAGGTAGAATGTTAGAAGTTCTCCATTAGCCTATGTTAAATCATCCATCTCAATCACCCTCCAGATTATGTAGCCCCAGAAATTAAAATTGGGAGCGGTAGCAGGTAGAATGTTAGAAGTTCTCCATTAGCCTATGTTAAATCATCCATCTCAATCACCCTCCAGATTAAGTAGCCCCAGAGATTAAAATTGGGACCGGTAGCAGGTAGAATGTTAGAAGTTCTCCATTAGCCTATGTTAAATCATCCATCTCAATCACCCTCCAGATTATGTAGCCCCAGAAATTAAAATTGGGAGCGGTAGCAGGTAGAATGTTAGAAGTTCTCCATTAGCCTATGTTAAATCATCCATCTCAATCACCCTCCAGATTAAGTAGCCCCAGAGATTAAAATTGGGACCGGTAGCAGGTAGAATGTTAGAAGTTCTCCATTAGCCTATGTTAAATCATCCATCTCAATCACCCTCCAGAATAAGTAGCCCCAGAGATTAAAATAGGGACCGGTAGCAGGTAGAATGTTAGAAGTTCTCCGTTAGCCTATGTTAAATCATCCATCTCAATCACCCTCCAGATTAAGTAGCCCCAGAGATTAAAATTGGGACCGGTAGCAGGTAGAATGTTAGAAGTTCTCCATCAGCCTATGTTAAATCATCCATCTCAATCACCCTCCAGATTATGTAGCCCCAGACATTAAAATTGGGCGCGGTAGCAGGTAGAATGTTAGAAGTTCTCCATTAGCCTATGTTAAATCATCCATCTCAATCACCCTCCAGATTATGTAGCCCCAGAAATTAAAATTGGGACCGGTAGCAGGTAGAATGTTAGAAGTTCTCCATTAGCCTATGTTAAATCATCCATCTCAATCACCCTCCAGATTAAGTAGCCACAGAGATTAAAATTGGGAGCGGTAGCAGGTAGAATGTTAGAAGTTCTCCAGTAGCCTATGTTAAATCATCCATCTCAATCACCCTCCAGATTATGTAGCCCCAGAAATTAAAATTGGGACCGGTAGCAGGTAGAATGTTAGAAGTTCTCCATTAGCCTATGTTAAATCATCCATCTCAATCACCCTCCAGATTAAGTAGCCCCTGAGATTAAAATTGGGACCGGTAGCAGGTAGAATGTTAGAAGTTCTCCATTAGCCAATGTTAAATCATCCATCTCAATCACCCTCCAGAATAAGTAGCCCCAGAGATTAAAATAGGGACCGGTAGCAGGTAGAATGTTAGAAGTTCTCCGTTAGCCTATGTTAAATCATCCATCTCAATCACCCTCCAGATTAAGTAGCCCCAGAGATTAAAATTGGGACCGGTAGCAGGTAGAATGTTAGAAGTTCTCCATCAGCCTATGTTAAATCATCCATCTCAATCACCCTCCAGATTATGTAGCCCCAGAAATTAAAATTGGGGGCGGTAGCATGTAGAATGTTAGAAGTTCTCCATTAGCATATGTTAAATCATCCATCTCAATCACCCTCCAGATTATGTAGCCCCAGAAATTAAAATTGGGAGCGGTAGCAGGTAGAATGTTAGAAGTTCTCCATTAGCCTATGTTAAATCATCCATCTCAATCACCCTCCAGATTAAGTAGCCCCAGAGATTAAAATAGGGACCGGTAGCAGGTAGAATGTTAGAAGTTCTCCATTAGCCTATGTTAAATCATCCATCTCAATCACCCTCCAGATTAAGTAGCCCCAGAGATTAAAATTGGGACCGGTAGCAGGTACAATGTTAGAAGTTCTCCATCAGCCTATGTTAAATCATCCATCACAAACACCCTCCAGATTATGTAGCCCCAGAGTTTAAAATTGGGAGCGGTAGCAAGTAGAATGTTAGAAGTTCTACATCAGCCTATGTTAAATCATCCATCTCAATCACCCTCCAGATTAAGTAGCCCCAGAGATTAAAAGGGATTGGGAGCGGTAGCAGGTAGAATGTTAGAATTTCTCCATGAGCCTATGTTAAATCATCCATCTCAATCACCCTCCAGATTAAGTAGCCCCAGAGATTAAAATTGGGAGTGGTAGCAGGTAGAATGTTAGAAGTTCTCCATCAGCCTATGTTAAATCATCCACCTCAATCATCCTCCAGATTAAGTAGCCCCAGAGATTAAAATTGGGAGCAGTAGCAGGTAGAATGTTAGAAGTTCTCCATATTAGCCTATGTTAAATCATCCATCTCAATCACCGTCCAGATTAAGTAGCCCCAGAGATTAAAATTGGGAGCAGTAGCAGGTAGAATGTTAGAAGTTCTCCATCAGCCTATGTTAAATCATCCATCTCAATCACCCTCCATATTAAGTAGCCCCAGAAATTAAAATTGGGAGCGGTAGCAGGTAGAATGTTAGAAGTTCTCCATTAGCCTATGTTAAATCATCCATCTCAATCACCCTCCAGATTAATAGCCCCAGAGATTAAAATTGGGAGCGGTAGCAGGTAGAATGTTAGAAGTTCTCCATTAGCCTATGTTAAATCATCCAACTCAATCACCCTCCAGATTAAGTAGCCCCAGAGATTAAAATTGGGACCGGTAGCAGGTAGAATGTTAGAAGTTCTCCATTAGCCTATGTTAAATCATCCATCTCAATCACCCTCCAGATTAAGTAGCCCCAGAGATTAAAATTGGGAGCGGTAGCAGGTAGAATGTTAGAAGTTCTCCATTAGCCTATGTTAAATCATCCATCTCAATCACCCTCCAGATTAAGTAGCCCCAAAGATTAAAATTGGGAGCGGTAGCAGGTAGAATGTTAGAAGTTCTCCATTAGCCTATGTTAAATCATCCATCCTAATCACCCTCCAGATTAAGTAGCCCCAGAGATTAAAATTGGGAGTGGTAGCAGGTAGAATGTTAGAAGTTCTCCATTAGCCTATGTTAAATCATCCATCTCAATCACCCTCCAGATTAAGTAGCCCCAGAAATTAAAATTGGGAGCGGTAGCAGGTAGAATGTTAGAAGTTCTCCATTAGCCTATGTTAAATCATCCATCTCAATCACCCTCCAGATTAAGTAGCCCCAGAGATTAAAATTGGGAGCGGTAGCAGGTAGAATGTTAGAAGTTCTCCATTAGCCTATGTTAAATCATCCATCTCAATCACCCTCCAGAATAAGTAGCCCCAGAGATTAAAATTGGGACCGGTAGCAGGTAGAATGTTAGAAGTTCTCCATTAGCCTATGTTAAATCATCCATCTCAATCACCCTCCAGATTAAGTAGCCCCAGAGATTAAAATTGGGACCGGTAGCAGGTAGAATGTTAGAAGTTCTCCATCAGCCTATGTTAAATCATCCATCACAATCACCCTCCAGATTATGTAGCCCCAGAGTTTAAAATTGGGAGCGGTAGCAAGTAGAATGTTAGAAGTTCTACATCAGCCTATGTTAAATCATCCATCTCAATCACCCTCCAGATTAAGTAGCCCCAGGAGATTAAAATTGGGAGCAGTAGCAGGTAGAATGTTAGAAGTTCTCCATCAGCCTATGTTAAATCATCCATCTCAATCACCCTCCAGATTAAGTAGCCCCAGAAATTAAAATTGGGAGCGGTAGCAGGTAGAATGTTAGAAGTTCTCCATTAGCCTATGTTAAATCATCCATCTCAATCACCCTCCAGATTAAGTAGCCCCAGAGATTAAAATTGGGAGCGGTAGCAGGTAGAATGTTAGAAGTTCTCCATCAGCCATTGTTAAATCATCCATCTCAATCACCCTCCAGATTAAGTAGCCCCAGAGATTAAAATTGGGAGCGGTAGCAGGTAGAATGTTAGAAGTTCTACATTAGCCTATGTTCAATCATCCATCTCAATCACCCTCCAGATTAAGTAGCCCCAGACAATAAAATTGGGAGCGGTAGCAGGTAGAATGTTAGAAGTTCTCCATCAGCCTATGTTAAATCATCCATCTTAATCACCCTCCAGATTAAGTAGCCCCGGAGATTAAAATTGGGAGCGGTAGCAGGTAGAATGTTAGAAGTTCTCCATCAGCCTATGTTAAATCATCCATCTCAATCACCCTCCAGATTAAGTAGCCCCAGAGATTAAAATTGGGACCGGTAGCAGGTACAATGTTAGAAGTTCTCCATCAGCCTATGTTAAATCATCCATCACAAACACCCTCCAGATTATGTAGCCCCAGAGTTTAAAATTGGGAGCGGTAGCAAGTAGAATGTTAGAAGTTCTACATCAGCCTATGTTAAATCATCCATCTCAATCACCCTCCAGATTAAGTAGCCCCAGAGATTAAAATTGGGAGCGGTAGCAGGTAGAATGTTAGAATTTCTCCATGAGCCTATGTTAAATCATCCATCTCAATCACCCTCCAGATTAAGTAGCCCCAGAGATTAAAATTGGGAGTGGTAGCAGGTAGAATGTTAGAAGTTCTCCATCAGCCTATGTTAAATCATCCACCTCAATCATCCTCCAGATTAAGTAGCCCCAGAGATTAAAATTGG
The DNA here is from genome assembly GCA_037127315.1 of Ascarosepion bandense. NCBI lineage: Eukaryota > Metazoa > Mollusca > Cephalopoda > Sepiida > Sepiidae > Ascarosepion > Ascarosepion bandense. Next base: position 96,986 of record JBBBDQ010003086.1, on the reverse strand, counting down.
GAGCAGTAGCAGGTAGAATGTTAGAAGTTCTCCATATTAGCCTATGTTAAATCATCCATCTCAATCACCGTCCAGATTAAGTAGCCCCAGAGATTAAAATTGGGAGCAGTAGCAGGTAGAATGTTAGAAGTTCTCCATCAGCCTATGTTAAATCATCCATCTCAATCACCCTCCATATTAAGTAGCCCCAGAAATTAAAATTGGGAGCGGTAGCAGGTAGAATGTTAGAAGTTCTCCATTAGCCTATGTTAAATCATCCATCTCAATCACCCTCCAGATTAATAGCCCCAGAGATTAAAATTGGGAGCGGTAGCAGGTAGAATGTTAGAAGTTCTCCATTAGCCTATGTTAAATCATCCAACTCAATCACCCTCCAGATTAAGTAGCCCCAGAGATTAAAATTGGGACCGGTAGCAGGTAGAATGTTAGAAGTTCTCCATTAGCCTATGTTAAATCATCCATCTCAATCACCCTCCAGATTAAGTAGCCCCAGAGATTAAAATTGGGAGCGGTAGCAGGTAGAATGTTAGAAGTTCTCCATTAGCCTATGTTAAATCATCCATCTCAATCACCCTCCAGATTAAGTAGCCCCAAAGATTAAAATTGGGAGCGGTAGCAGGTAGAATGTTAGAAGTTCTCCATTAGCCTATGTTAAATCATCCATCCTAATCACCCTCCAGATTAAGTAGCCCCAGAGATTAAAATTGGGAGTGGTAGCAGGTAGAATGTTAGAAGTTCTCCATTAGCCTATGTTAAATCATCCATCTCAATCACCCTCCAGATTAAGTAGCCCCAGAAATTAAAATTGGGTGCGGTAGCAGGTAGAATGTTAGAAGTTCTCCATTAGCCTATGTTAAATCATCCATCTCAATCACCCTCCAGATTAAGTAGCCCCAGAGATTAAAATTGGGAGCGGTAGCAGGTAGAATGTTAGAAGTTCTCCATTAGCCTATGTTAAATCATCCATCTCAATCACCCTCCAGAATAAGTAGCCCCAGAGATTAAAATTGGGACCGGTAGCAGGTAGAATGTTAGAAGTTCTCCATTAGCCTATGTTAAATCATCCATCTCAATCACCCTCCAGATTAAGTAGCCCCAGAGATTAAAATTGGGACCGGTAGCAGGTAGAATGTTAGAAGTTCTCCATCAGCCTATGTTAAATCATCCATCACAATCACCCTCCAGATTATGTAGCCCCAGAGTTTAAAATTGGGAGCGGTAGCAAGTAGAATGTTAGAAGTTCTACATCAGCCTATGTTAAATCATCCATCTCAATCACCCTCCAGATTAAGTAGCCCCAGGAGATTAAAATTGGGAGCAGTAGCAGGTAGAATGTTAGAAGTTCTCCATCAGCCTATGTTAAATCATCCATCTCAATCACCCTCCAGATTAAGTAGCCCCAGAAATTAAAATTGGGAGCGGTAGCAGGTAGAATGTTAGAAGTTCTCCATTAGCCTATGTTAAATCATCCATCTCAATCACCCTCCAGATTAAGTAGCCCCAGAGATTAAAATTGGGAGCGGTAGCAGGTAGAATGTTAGAAGTTCTCCATCAGCCATTGTTAAATCATCCATCTCAATCACCCTCCAGATTAAGTAGCCCCAGAGATTAAAATTGGGAGCGGTAGCAGGTAGAATGTTAGAAGTTCTCCATTAGCCTATGTTCAATCATCCATCTCAATCACCCTCCAGATTAAGTAGCCCCAGACAATAAAATTGGGAGCGGTAGCAGGTAGAATGTTAGAAGTTCTCCATCAGCCTATGTTAAATCATCCATCTTAATCACCCTCCAGATTAAGTAGCCCCGGAGATTAAAATTGGGAGCGGTAGCAGGTAGAATGTTAGAAGTTCTCCATCAGCCTATGTTAAATCATCCATCTCAATCACCCTCCAGATTAAGTAGCCCCAGAGATTAAAATTGCGAGCGGTAGCAGGTAGAATGTTAGAAGTTCTCCATTAGCCTATGTTAAATCATCCATCCTAATCACCCTCCAGATTAAGTAGCCCCAGAGATTAAAATTGGGAGCGGTAGCAGGTAGAATGTTAGAAGTTCTCCATTAGCCTATGTTAAATCATCCATCTCAATCACCCTCCAGATTAAGTAGCCCCAGAAATTAAAATTGGGAGCGGTAGCAGGTAGAATGTTAGAAGTTCTCCATTAGCCTATGTTAAATCATCCATCTCAATCACCCTCCAGATTAAGTAGCCCCAGACATTAAAATTGGGAGCGGTAGCAGGTAGAATGTTAGAAGTTCTCCATTAGCCTATGTTAAATCATCCATCTCAATCACCCTCCAGAATAAGTAGCCCAAAGATTAAAATTGGGACCGGTAGCAGGTAGAATGTTAGAAGTTCTCCATTAGCCTATGTTAAATAATCCATCTCAATCACCCTCCAGATTAAGTAGCCCCAGAGATTAAAATTGGGACCGGTAGCAGGTAGAATGTTAGAAGTTCTCCATTAGCCTATGTTAAATCATCCATCTCAATCACCCTCCAGATTAAGTAGCCCCAGAGATTAAAATTGGGACCGGTAGCAGGTAGAATGTTAGAAGTTCTCCATCAGCCTATGTTAAATCATCCATCACAATCACCCTCCAGATTATGTAGCCCCAGAGTTTAAAATTGGGAGCGGTAGCAAGTAGAATGTTAGAAGTTCTACATCAGCCTATGTTAAATCATCCATCTCAATCACCCTCCAGATTAAGTAGCCCCAGAGATTAAAATTGGGAGCGGTAGCAGGTAGAATGTTAGAAGTTCTCCATGAGCCTATGTTAAATCATCCATCTCAATCACCCTCCAGATTAAGTAGCCCCAGAGATTAAAATTGGGAGTGGTAGCAGGTAGAATGTTAGAAGTTCTCCATCAGCCTATGTTAAATCATCCACCTCAATCATCCTCCAGATTAAGTAGCCCCAGAGATTAAAATTGGGAGCAGTAGCAGGTAGAATGTTAGAAGTTCTCCATACTTACCCTGTCCTCAGACCTCAAATGGAAGCACTATATTGAATCCATAGCAAAATCTACTGCTAAGAAGATTGGGTCACTATGTCGATCCAGGATGTTTTTTCCACCTGAATCCATCCTGCATATATACAAGTCAACCATCCGTCCGTGCATGGAGTACTGCTGCCATTTATGGTCAGGTGCCCCTGCCGTTCTCCTCAGTGTTCTTGACAAGCTCCAAAGGAGAGTCTGTAATGTGATAGGTACTGATCTGGCGACTCGTCTGCAGCCACTTTCCCATCGTCGAAATGTGGCCTCCCTCTGTCTCTTCTATAAATACTTTCATGGCTTCTGCTCGGATGAGCTTAAGTCACTGATGCCTCCTCAACAGGTGTTTACCCGTTCAACCAGACTGGCAACTGGGTCCCACCCATTCACAGTCAGGTTAGCCAAACGCAGACGACAATTCTACTCCTGCAGCTTCCTCTCTCGCACTTCCCGCCTGTGGAACTCACTCCCCGTATTCTTGCTTTCCTGACGGCTACGACCTCCAGAAATTTAAAAGCAAAGTTAATACTCACCTACTAACCACTGGCCTCTAGCTCTCTCTCCCCTCCCCTGTATAAGCTTCCCTTTCTCTCCGCCCATGTACCTGTCATTGCACCTGCTTTCTCAGTTTTCTATTGTTCCTTTCTAACTAGCTTGTACTCCTCACTCTTTTCTAATTAATCTTTCTACACTTATGTAACCCCCTGCACATCAGTGGCGTTTCTGCCTTGCTCGGGGTGAAATGATTAAAAAAAAAAAAAAAAAAAAAAAAATATTAGCCTATGTTAAATCATCCATCTCAATCACCGTCCAGATTAAGTAGCCCCAGAGATTAAAATTGGGAGCAGTAGCAAGTAGAATGTTAGAAGTTCTCCATCAGCCTATGTTAAATCATCCATCTCAATCACCCTCCAGATTAAGTAGCCCCAGATATTAAAATTGGGAGCGGTAGCAGGTAGAATGTTAGAAGTTCTCCATTAGCCTATGTTAAATCATCCATCTCAATCACCCTCCAGATTAAGTAGCCCCAGAGATTAAAATTGGGAGCGGTAGCAGGTAGAATGTTAGAAGTTCTCCATTAGCCTATGTTAAATCATCCAACTCAATCACCCTCCAGATTAAGTAGCCCCAGAAATTAAAATTGGGACCGGTAGCAGGTAGAATGTTAGAAGTTCTCCATTAGCCTATGTTAAATCATCCATCTCAATCACCCTCCAGATTAAGTAGCCCCAGAGATTAAAATTGGGAGCGGTAGCAGGTAGAATGTTAGAAGTTCTCCATTAGCCTATGTTAAATCAACCATCTCAATCACCCTCCAGATTAAGTAGCCCCAGAGATTAAAATTGGGAGCGGTAGCAGGTAGAATGTTAGAAGTTCTCCATCAGCCATTGTTAAATCATCCATCTCAATCACCCTCCAGATTATGTAGCCCCAGAGATTAAAATTGGGAGCGGTAGCAGGTAGAATGTTAGAAGTTCTCCATTAGCCTATGTTAAATCATCCATCTCAATCACCCTCCAGATTAAGTAGCCCCAGAGAATAAAATTGTGAGCGGTAGCAGGTAGAATGTTAGAAGATCTCCATTAGCCTATGTTAATTCATCCATCTTAATCACCCTCCAGATTAAGTAGCCCCAGAGATTAAAATTGGGAGCGGTAGCAGGTAGAATGTGAGAAGTTCTCCATCAGCCTATGTTAAATCATCCATCTCAATCACCCTCCAGATTAAGTAGCCCCAGAGATTAAAATTGGGACCGGTAGCAGGTAGAATGTGAGAAGTTCTCCATCAGCCTATGTTAAATCATCCATCTCAATCACCCTCCAGATTAAGTAGCCCCAGATTTTAAAATTGGGAGCGGTAGCAGGTAGAATGTTAGAAGTTCTCCATTAGTCTATGTTAAATCATCCATCCTAATCACCCTCCAGATTAAGTAGCCCAGAGATTAAAATTGGGAGCGGTAGCAGGTAGAATGTTAGAAGTTCTCCATTAGCCTATGTTAAATCATCCATCTCAATCACCGTCCAGATTAAGTAGCCCCAGATATTAAAATTGGGAGCAGTAGCAGGTAGAATGTTAGAAGTTCTCCATCAGCCTATGTTAAATCATCCATCTCAATCACCCTCCAGATTAAGTAGCCCCAGAAATTAAAATTGGGAGCGGTAGCAGGTAGAATGTTAGAAGTTCTCCATCAGCCTATGTTAAATCATCCATCTCAATCACCCTCCAGATTAAGTAGCGCCAGAGATTAAAATTGGGAGCGGTAGCATGTAGAATGTTAGAAGTTCTCCATTAGCCTATGTTAAATCATCCAACTCAATCACCCTCCAGATTAAGTAGCCCCAGAGATTAAAATTGGGACCGGTAGCAGGTAGAATGTTAGAAGTTCTCCATTAGCCTATGTTAAATCATCCATCTCAATCACCCTCCAGATTAAGTAGCCCCAGAGATTAAAATTGGGACCGGTAGCAGGTAGAAGGTTAGAAGTTCTCCATTAGCCTATGTTAAATCATCCATCTCAATCACCCTCCAGATTAAGTAGCCCCAGAGATTAAAATTGGTACCGGTAGCAGGTAGAATGTTAGAAGTTCTCCATTAGCCTATGTTAAATCATCCATCTCAATCACCCTCCAGATTAAGTAGCCCCAGAGATTAAAATTGGGACCGGTAGCAGGTAGAATGTTAGAAGTTCTCCATTAGCCTATGTTAAATCATCCATCTCAATCACCCTCCAGATTAAGTAGCCCCAGAGATTAAAATTGGGAGCGGTAGCAGGTAGAATGTTAGAAGTTCTCCATCAGCCTATGTTAAATCATCCATCTCAAACACCCTCCAGATTAAGTAGCCCCAGAGATTAAAATTGGGAGCGGTAGCAGGTAGAATGTTAGAAGTTCTCCATTAGCCTATGTTAAATCATCCATCTCAATCACCCTCCAGATTAAGTAGACCCAGAGAATAAAATTGGGAGCGGTAGCAGGTAGAATGTTAGAAGTTCTCCATCAGCCTATGTTAAATCATCCATCTCAATCACCCTCCAGATTAAGTAGCCCCAGAAATTAAAATTGGGAGCGGTAGCAGGTAGAATGTGAGAAATTCTCCATCAGCCTATGTTAAACATCCATCTCAATCACACTCCAGATTAAGTAGCCCCAGAGATTAAAATTGGGAGCGGTAGCAGGTAGAATGTTAGAAGTTCTCCATTAGCCTATGTTAAATCATCCATCTTAATCACCCTCCAGATTAAGTAGCCCCAGAGATTAAAATTGGGACCGGTAGCAGGTAAAATGTTAGAAGTTCTCCATCAGCCTATGTTAAATCATCCATCTCAATCACCCTCCAGATTAAGTAGCCCCAGAGATTAAAATTGGGAGCGGTAGCAGGTAGAATGTTAGAAGTTCTCCATTAGCCTATGTTAAATCATCCATCTTAATCACCCTCCTGATTAAGTAGCCCCAGAGATTAAAATTGGGACCGGTAGCAGGTAGAATGTTAGAAGATCTCCATCAGACTATGTTAAATCATCCGTCTCAATCACCCTCCAGATTAAGTAGCCCCAGAGATTAAAATTGGGAGCGGTACCATGTAGAATGTTAGAAGTTCTCCATTAGCCTATGTTAAATCATCCAACTCAATCACCCTCCAGATTAAGTAGCCCCAGAGATTAAAATTGGGACCGGTAGCAGGTAGAATGTTAGAAGTTCTCCATTAGCCTATGTTAAATCATCCATCTCAATCACCGTCCAGATTAAGTAACCCCAGAGATTAAAATTGGGACCGGTAGCAGGTAGAATGTTAGAAGTTCTCCATTAGCCTATGTTAAATCATCCATCTCAATCACCCTCCAGATTAAGTAGCCCCAGAGATTAAAATTGGGACCGGTAGCAGGTAGAATGTTAGAAGTTCTCCATTAGTCTATGTTAAATCATCCATCTCAATCACCCTCCAGATTAAGTAGCCCCAGAGTTTAAAATTGGGACCGGTAGCAGGTAGAATGTTAGAAGTTCTCCATTAGCCTATGTTAAATCATCCATCTCAATCACCCTCCAGATTAAGTAGCCCCAGAGATTAAAATTGGGAGCGGTAGCAGGTAGAATGTTAGAAGTTCTCCATCAGCCTATGTCAAATCATCCATCTCAAACACCCTCCAGATTAAGTAGCCCCAGAGATTAAAATTGGGAGCGGTAGCAGGTAGAATGTTAGAAGTTCTCCATTAGCCTATGTTAAATCATCCATCTCAATCACCCTCCAGATTAAGTAGACCCAGAGAATATAATTGGGAGCGGTAGCAGGTAGAATGTTAGAAGTTCTCCATCAGCCTATGTTAAATCATCCATCTTAATCACCCTCCAGATTAAGTAGCCCCAGAGATTAAAATTGGGACCGGTAGCAGGTAGAATGTGAGAAATTCTCCATCAGCCTATGTTAAATCATCCATCTCAATCACACTCCAGATTAAGTAGCCCCAGAGATTAAAATTGGGAGCGGTAGCAGGTGGAATGTTAGAAGTTCTCCATTAGCCTATGTTAAATCATCCATCTTAATCACCCTCCAGATTAAGTAGCCCCAGAGATTAAAATTGGGACCGGTAGCAGGTAAAATGTTAGAAGTTCTCCATCAAAGCCTATGTTAAATCATCCATCTCCAATCACCCTCCAGATTAAGTAGCCCCAGAGATTAAAAGTTCAGGGAGCGGTAGCAGGTAGAATGTTAGAAGGTTCTGCATTAGCCTATGTTAAATCATTCATCTTAATCACCCTCCTGATTAAGTAGCCCCAGAAGATTAAAATTGGGACCGGTAGCAGGTAGAATGTTAGAAGGATCTCCATCGGACTATGTTAAATCATCCGTCTCAATCACCCTCCAAGATTAAGTAGCCCCAGAGATTAAAATTGGGAGCGGTAGCTTGGTAGTAGGTAAGAATGTGAAGAAGTTCTCCATCAGCCTATGTTAAATCACTTGTCTCAATCACCCTCCAGATTAAGTAGCCCCAGAGATTAAAATTGGGACCGGTAGGCAGATAGAATGATTATTTAAGTTGTTCCATTAGCCTATGTTAAATCATCCATCCTAATCACCCACTCCGGAGTCAATTAAGTAGACCCAGAGATTAAAATTGGGTGCGGTAGCAGGTAGAATGTTAGAAGTTCTCCATTAGCCTATGTTAAATCATCCATCTCAATCACCGTCCAGATTAAGTAGACCCAGAGATTAAAATTGGGAGCAGTAGCAGGTAGAATGTTAGAAGTTCTCCATCAGCCTATGTTAAATCATCCATCTCAATCACCGTCCAGATTAAGTAGCCCCAGAGATTAAAATTGGGAGCGGTAGCAGGTAGAATGTTAGAAGTTCTCCATTAGCCTATGTTAAATCATCCATCTCAATCACCCTCCAGATTAAGTAGCCCCAGAGATTAAAATTGGGAGCGGTAGCAGGTAGAATGTTAGACGTTCTCCATCAGCCTATGTTAAATCATCCATCTCAAACACCCTCCAGATTAAGTAGCCCCAGAGATTAAAATTGGGAGCGGTAGCAGGTTGAATGTTAGAAGTTCTCCATTAGCCTATGTTAAATCATCCATCTCAATCACCCTCCAGATTAAGTAGACCCAGAGAATAAAATTGGGAGCAGTAGGAGGTAGAATGTTAGAAGTTCTCCATCAGCCTATGTTAAATCATCCATCTTAATCGCCCTCCAGATTAATTAGCCCCAGAGATTAAAATTGGGACCGGTAGCAGGTAGAATGTGAGAAATTCTCCATCAGCCTATGTTAAATCATCCATCTCAATCACACTCCAGATTAAGTAGCCCCAGAGATTAAAATTGGGAGCGGTAGCAAGTAGAATGTTAGAAGTTCTCCATTAGCCTATGTTAAATAATACATCTTAATCACCCTCCAGATTAAGTAGCCCTAGAGATTAAAATTGGGACCGGTATCAGGTAGAATGTTAGAAGTTCTCCATCAGCCTATGTTAAATCATCCATCTCAATCACCCTCCAGATTAAGTAGCCCCAGAGATTAAAATTGTGAGCAGTAGTAGGTAGAATGTTAGAAGTTCTCCATCAGCCTATGTTAAATCATCCATCTCAATCACCCTCCAGATTAAGTAGCCCCAGAGATTAAAATTGGGAGCAGTAGCAGGTAGAATGTTAGAAGTTCTCCATTAGCCTATGTTAAATCATCCATCTCAATCACCCTCCAGATTAAGTAGCCCCAGAGAGTAAAATTGGTAGCAGTAGCAGGTAGAATGTTAGAAGTTCTCCATTAGCCTATGTTAAATCATCCATCTCAATCACCCTCCAGATTAAGTAGCCCCAGAGATTAAAATTGGGAGTGGTAGCAGGTAGAATGTTAGAAGTTCTCCATGAGCCTATGTTAAATCATCCATCTCAATCACCCTCCAGATTAAGTAGCCCCAGTGATTAAAATTGGGAGTGGAAGCAGTTAGAATGTTAGAAGTTCTCCATCAGCCTATGTTAAATCATCCACCTCAATCATCCTCCAGATTAAGTAGCCCCAGAGATTAAAATTGGGAGCAGTAGCAGGTAGAATGTTAGAAGTTCTCCATTAGCCTATGTTAAATCATCCATCTCAATCACCATCCAGATTAAGTAGCCCCAGAGATTAAAATTGGGAGCAGTAGCAGGTAGAATGATAGAAGTTCTCCATTAGCCTATGTTAAATCATCCATCTCAATCACCCTCCAGATTAAGTAGCCCCAGAGATTAAAATTGGGAGCAGTAGCAGGTAGAATGTTAGAAGTTCTCCATATTAGCCTATGTTAAATCATCCATCTCTATCACCCTCCAGATTAAGTAGCACCAGAGATTAAAATTGGGAGCAGTAGCAGGTAGAATGTTAGAAGGTCTCCATCAGCCTATGTTAAATCATCCATCTCAATCACCCTCCAGATTAAGTAGCCCCAGAGATTAAAATTGGGAGCGGTAGCAGGTAGAATGTTAGAAGTTCTCCATCAGCCTATGTTAAATCATCCATCTCAATCATCCTCCAGATTAAGTAGCCCCAGAGATTAAAATTGGGAGCAGTAGCAAGTAGAATGTTAGAAGTTCTCCATAAGCCTATGTTAAATCATCCATCTCAAACACCCTCCAGATTAAGTAGCCCCAGAGATTAAAATTGGGAGCAGTAGCAGGTAGAATGTTAGAAGTTCTCCATTAGCCTATGTTAAATCATCCATCTCAATCACCATCCAGATTAAGTAGCCCCAGAGATTAAAATTGGGAGCAGTAGCAGGTAGAATGATAGAAGTTCTCCATTAGCCTATGTTAAATCATCCATCTCAATCACCCTCCAGATTAAGTAGCCCCAGAGATTAAAATTGGGAGCAGTAGCAGGTAGAATGTTAGAAGTTCTCCATATTAGCCTATGTTAAATCATCCATCTCAATCACACTCCAGATTAAGTAGCACCAGAGATTAAAATTGGGAGCAGTATCAGGTAGAATGTTAGAAGTTCTCCATCAGCCTATGTTAAATCATCCATCTCAATCACCCTCCAGATTAAGTAGCCCCAGAGATTAAAATTGGGAGCGGTAGCAGGTAGAATGTTAGAAGTTCTCCATTAGCCTATGTTAAATAATCCATCTCAATCACCCTCCAGATTAAGTAGCCCCAGAGATTAAAATTGGGAGCAGTAGCAAGTAGAATGTTAGAAGTTCTCCATTAGCCTATGTTAAATCATCCATCTCAAACACCCTCCAGATTAAGTAGCCCCAGAGATTAAAATTGGGAGCAGTAGCAGATAGAATGTTAGAAGTTCTCCATTAGCCTATGTTAAATCATCCATCTCAATCACCCTCCAGATTAAGTAGCCCCAGAGATTAAAATTGGGAGCAGTAGCAGGTAGAATGATAGAAGTTCTCCATTAGCCTATGTTAAATCATCCATCTCAATCACCCTCGAGATTAAGTAGCCCCAGAGATTAAAATTGGGAGCAGTAGCAGTTAGAATGTTAGAAGTTCTCCATATTAGCCTATGTTAAATCATCCATCTCAATCACCCTCCAGATTAAGTAGCACCAGATTTTAAAATTGGGAGCAGTAGCAGGTAGAATGTTAGAAGTTCTCCATCAGCCTATGTTAAATCATCCATCTCAATCACCCTCCAGATTAAGTAGCCCCAGAGATTAAAATTGGGAGCGGTAGCAGGTAGAATGTTAGAAGTTCTCCATTAGCCTATGTTAAATAATCCATCTCAATCACCCTCCAGATTAAATAGCCCCAGAGATTAAAATTGTTAGCGGTAGCAGGTAGAATGATAGAAGTTCTCCATTAGCCTATGTTAAATCATCCATCTCAATCACCCTCCAGATGAAGTAGCCCCAGAAATTAAAATTGGGAGCGGTAGCTGGTAGAATGTTAGAAGTTCTCCATTAGCCTATGTTAAATCATCCATCTCAATCACCCTCCAGATTAAGTAGCCCCAGAGATTAAAATTAGGAGCAGTAGCAGGTAAAGTGTTAGAAGTTCTCCATTAGCCTATGTTAAATCATCCATCTCAATCACCCTCCAGATTAAGTAGCCCCAGAGATTGAAATTGGGAGCAGTAGCAGGTAGAATGTTAGAAGTTCTCCATGAGCCTATGTTAAATCATCCATCTCAATCACCCTCCAGATTAAGTAGCCCCAGAGATTAAAATTGGGAGCAGTAGCAGGTAGAATGTTAGAAGTTCTCCATTAGCCTATGTTAAATCATCCATCTCAATCACCCTCCAGATTAAGTAGCCCCAGAGATTAAAATTGGGAGCAGTAGCAGGTAGAATGTTAGAAGTTCTCCATTAGCCTATGTTAAATCATCCATCTCAATCACCCTCCAGATTAAGTAGCCCCAGAGATTAAAATTGTGAGCGGTAGCAGGTAGAATGATAGAAGTTCTCCATTAGCCTATGTTAAATCATCCATCTCAATCACCCTCCAGATTAAGTAGCCCCAGAGATTAAAATTGGGACCGGTAGCAGGTAGAATGTTAGAAGTTCTCCATTAGCCTATGTTAAATCATCCATCTCAATCACCCTCCAGATTAAGTAGCCCCAGAGATTAAAATTGGGAGTGGTAGCAGGTAGAATGTTAGAAGTTCTCCATGAGCCTATGTTAAATCATCCATCTCAATCACCCTCCAGATTAAGTAGCCCCAGAGATTAAAATTGGGAGTGGTAGCAGGTAGAATGTTAGAAGTTCTCCATTAGCCTATGTTAAATGATCCATCTCAATCACCCTCCAGATTAAGTAGCCCCAGAGATTAAAATTAGGAGCAGTAGCAGGTAAAGTGTTAGAAGTTCTCCATTAGCCTATGTTAAATCATCCATCTCAATCACCCTCCAGATTAAGTAGCCCCAGAGATTGAAATTGGGAGCAGTAGCAGGTAGAATGTTAGAAGTTCTCCATGAGCCTATGTTAAATCATCCATCTCAATCACCCTCCAGATTAAGTAGCCCCAGAGATTAAAATTGGGAGCAGTAGCAGGTAGAATGTTAGAAGTTCTCCATTAGCCTATGTTAAATCATCCATCTCAATCACCCTCCAGATTAAGTAGCCCCAGAGATTAAAATTGGGAGCAGTAGCAGGTAGAATGTTAGAAGTTCTCCATTAGCCTATGTTAAATCATCCATCTCAATCACCCTCCAGATTAAGTAGCCCCAGAGATTAAAATTGTGAGCGGTAGCAGGTAGAATGATAGAAGTTCTCCATTAGCCTATGTTAAATCATCCATCTCAATCACCCTCCAGATTAAGTAGCCCCAGAGATTAAAATTGGGACCGGTAGCAGGTAGAATGTTAGAAGTTCTCCATTAGCCTATGTTAAATCATCCATCTCAATCACCCTCCAGATTAAGTAGCCCCAGAGATTAAAATTGGGAGTGGTAGCAGGTAGAATGTTAGAAGTTCTCCATGAGCCTATGTTAAATCATCCATCTCAATCACCCTCCAGATTAAGTAGCCCCAGAGATTAAAATTGGGAGTGGTAGCAGGTAGAATGTTAGAAGTTCTCCATTAGCCTATGTTAAATCATCCATCTCAATCACCTTCCAGATAAAGTAGCCCCAGACATTAAAATTGGGAGTGGTAGCAGGTAGAATGTTAGAAGTTCTCCATCAGCCTATGTTAAAACATCCACCTCAATCATCCTCCAGATTAAGTAGCCCCAGAGATTAAAATTGGGAGGAGTAGCAGGTAGAATGTTAGAAGTTCTCCATTAGCCTATGTTAAATCATCCATCTCAATCACCATCCAGATTAAGTAGCCCCAGAGATTAAAATTGGGAACAGTAGCAGGTAGAATGTTAGAAGTTCTCCATTAGCCTATGTTAAATCATCCATCTCAATCACCCTCCAGATTAAGTAGCCCCAGAGATTAAAATTGGGAGCAGTAGCAAGTAGAATTTTAGAAGTTCTCCATATTAGCCTATGTTAAATCATCCATCTCAATCACCCTCCAGATTAAGTAGCCCCAGAGATTAAAATTGGGAGCAGTAGCAGGTAGAATGTTAGAAGTTCTCCATCAGCCTATGTTAAATCATCCATCTCAATCACCCTCCAGATTAAGTAGCCCCAGAGATTAAAATTGGGAGCGGTAGCAGGTAGAATGTTAGAAGTTCTCCATTAGCCTATGTTAAATAATCCATCTCAATCACCCTCCAGATTAAGTAGCCCCGGAGATTAAAATTGGGAGCGGTAGCAGGTAGAATGATAGAAGTTCTCCATTAGCCTATGTTAAATCATCCATCTCAATCACCCTCCAGATTAAGTAGCCCCAGAGATTAAAATTGGGAGCAGTAGCAGGTAGAATGTTAGAAGTTCTCCATATTAGCCTATGTTAAATCATCCATCTCAATCACCCTCCAGATTAAGTAGCACCAGAGATTAAATTTGGGAGCAGTAGCAGGTAGAATGTTAGAAGTTCTCCATCAGCCTATGTTAAATCATCCATCTCAATCACCCTCCAGATTAAGTAGCCCCAGAGATTAAAATTGGGAGCAGTAGCAGGTAGAATGTTAGAAGTTCTCCATCAGCCTATGTTAAATCATCCATCTCAATCACCCTCCAGATTAAGTAGCCCCAGATATTAAAATTGGGAGCAGTAGCAGGTAGAATGTTAGAAGTTCTCCATTAGCCTATGTTAAATCATCAATCTCAATCACCCTCCAGATTAAGTAGCCCCAGAGATTAAAATTGGGAACAGTAGCAGGTAGAATGTTAGAAGTTCTCCATTAGCCTATGTTAAATCATCCATCTCAATCACCCTCCAGATTAAGTAGCCCCAGAGATTAAAATTGTGAGCGGTAGCAGGTAGAATGATAGAAGTTCTCCATTAGCCTATGTTAAATCATCCATCTCAATCACCCTCCAGATTAAGTAGACCCAGAGATTAAAATCGGGAGTGGTAGCAGGTAGAATGTTAGAAGTTCTCCATTAGCCTATGTTAAATCATCCATCTCAAACACCCTCCAGATTAAGTAGCCCCAGAGATTAAAATTGGGAGCAGTAGCAGGTAGAATGTTAGAAGTTCTCCATTAGCCTATGTTAAATCATCCATCTCAATCACCATCCAGATTAAGTAGCCCCAGAGATTAAAATTGTGAGCGGTAGCAGGTAGAATGATAGAAGTTCTCCATTAGCCTATGTTAAATCATCCATCTCAATCACCCTCCAGATTAAGTAGCCCCAGAGATTAAAATTGGGAGTGGTAGCAGGTAGAATGTTAGAAGTTCTCCATGAGCCTATGTTAAATCATCCATCTCAATCACCCTCCAGATTAAGTAGCCCCAGAGATTACAATTGGGACCGGTAGCAGGTAGAATGTTAGAAGTTCTCCATTAGCCTATGTTAAATCATCCATCTCAATCACCCTCCAGATTAAGTAGCCCCAGAGATTAAAATTGGGAGTGGTAGCAGGTAGAATGTTAGAAGTTCTCCATGAGCCTATGTTAAATCATCCATCTCAATCACCCTCCAGATTAAGTAGCCCCAGAGATTAAAATTGGGACCGGTAGCAGGTAGAATGTTAGAAGTTCTCCATGAGCCTATGTTAAATCATCCATCTCAATCACCCTCCAGATTAAGTAGCCCCAGAGATTAAAATTGGGACCGGTAGCAGGTAGAATGTTAGAAGTTCTCCATTAGCCTATGTTAAATCATCCATCTCAATCACCCTCCAGATTAAGTAGTCCCAGAGATTAAAATTAGGAGCAGTAGCAGGTAAAGTGTTAGAAGTTCTCCATTAGCCTATGTTAAATCATCCATCTCAATCACCCTCCAGATTAAGTAGCCCCAGAGATTGAAATTGGGAGCAGTAGCAGGTAGAATGTTAGAAGTTCTCCATGAGACTATGTTAAATCATCCATCTCAATCACCCTCCAGATTAAGTAGCCCCAGAGATTAAAATTGTGAGCGGTAGCAGGTAGAATGATAGAAGTTCTCCATTAGCCTATGTTAAATCATCCATCTCAATCACCCTCCAGATTAAGTAGCCCCAGAGATTAAAATTGGGACCGGTAGCAGGTATAATGTTAGAAGTTCTCCATTAGCCTATGTTAAAGCATCCATCTCAATCACCCTCCAGATTAAGTAGCCCCAGAGATTAAAATTGGGAGTGGTAGCAGGTAGAATGTTAGAAGTTCTCCATGAGCCTATGTTAAATCATCCATCTCAATCACCCTCCAGATTAAGTAGCCCCAGAGATTAAAATTGGGAGTGGTAGCAGGTAGAATGTTAGAAGTTCTCCATTAGCCTATGTTAAATCATCCATCTCAATCACCTTCCAGATAAAGTAGCCCCAGACATTAAAATTGGGAGTGGTAGCAGGTAGAATGTTAGAAGTTCTCCATCAGCCTATGTTAAATCATCCACCTCAATCATCCTCCAGATTAAGTAGCCCCAGAGATTAAAATTGGGAGCAGTAGCAGGTAGAATGTTAGAAGTTCTCCATTAGCCTATGTTAAATCATCCATCTCAATCACCATCCAGATTAAGTAGCCCCAGAGATTAAAATTGGGAACAGTAGCAGGTAGAATGTTAGAAGTTCTCCATTAGCCTATGTTAAATCATCCATCTCAATCACCCTCCAGATTAAGTAGCCCCAGAGATTAAAATTGGGAGCAGTAGCAAGTAGAATGTTAGAAGTTCTCCTATTATTGCCTATGTTAAATCATCCATCTCAATCACCCTCCAGATTAAGTAGCACCAGAGATTAAAATTGGGAGCAGTAGCAGGTAGAATGTTAGAAGTTCTCCATCAGCCTATGTTAAATCATCCATCTCAATCACCCTCCAGATTAAGTAGCCCCAGAGATTAAAATTGGGAGCGGTAGCAGGTAGAATGTTAGAAGTTCTCCATTAGCCTATGTTAATTAATCCATCTCAATCACCCTCCAGATTAAGTAGCCCCGGAGATTAAAATTGGGAGCGGTAGCAGATAGAATGTTAGAAGTTCTCCATTAGCCTATGTTAAATCATCCATCTCAATCACCCTCCAGATTAAGTAGCCCCAGAGATTAAAATTGGGAGTGGTAGCAGGTAGAATGTTAGAAGTTCTCCATGAGCCTATGTTAAATCATCCATCTCAATCACCCTCCAGATTAAGTAGCCCCAGAGATTAAAATTGGGACCGGTAGCAGGTAGAATGTTAGAAGTTCTCCATTAGCCTATGTTAAATCATCCATCTCAATCACCCTCCAGATTAAGTAGCCCCAGAGATTAAAATTGGGAGTGGTAGCAGGTAGAATGTTAGAAGTTCTCCATGAGCCTATGTTAAATCATCCATCTCAATCACCCTCCAGATTAAGTAGCCCCAGAGATTAAAATTGGGACCGGTAGCAGGTAGAATGTTAGAAGTTCTCCATGAGCCTATGTTAAATCATCCATCTCAATCACCCTCCAGATTAAGTAGCCCCAGAGATTAAAATTGGGACCGGTAGCAGGTAGAATGTTAGAAGTTCTCCATTAGCCTATGTTAAATCATCCATCTCAATCACCCTCCAGATTAAGTAGCCCCAGAGATTAAAATTGGGAGCAGTAGCAGGTAGAATGTTAGAAGTTCTCCATTAGCCTATGTTAAATCATCCATCTCAATCACCCTCCAGATTAAGTAGCCCCAGAGATTAAAATTGGGAGCAGTAGCAGGTAGAATGTTAGAAGTTCTCCATTAGCCTATGTTAAATCATCCATCTCAATCACCCTCCAGATTAAGTAGCCCCAGAGATTAAAATTGTGAGCGGTAGCAGGTCGAATGATAGAAGTTCTCCATTAGCCTATGTTAAATCATCCATCTCAATCACCCTCCAGATTAAGTAGCCCCAGAGATTAAAATTGGGACCGGTAGCAGGTAGAATGTTAGAAGTTCTCCATTAGCCTATGTTAAATCATCCATCTCAATCACCCTCCAGATTAAGTAGCCCCAGACATTAAAATTGGGAGCGGTAGCAGGTAGAATGTTAGAAGTTCTCCATTAGCCTATGTTAAATAATCCATCTCAATCACCCTCCAGATTAAGTAGCCCCGGAGATTAAAATTGGGAGCGGTAGCAGGTAGAATGATAGAAGTTCTCCATTAGCCTATGTTAAATCATCCATCTCAATCACCCTCCAGATTAAGTAGCCCCAGAGATTAAAATTGGGAGCAGTAGCAGGTAGAATGTTAGAAGTTCTCCATATTAGCCTATGTTAAATCATCCATCTCAATCACCCTCCAGATTAAATAGCACCAGAGATTAAAATTGGGAGCAGTAGCAGGTAGAATGTTAGAAGTTCTCCATCAGCCTATGTTAAATCATCCATCTCAATCACCCTCCAGATTAAGTAGCCCCAGAGATTAAAATTGGGAGCAGTAGCAGGTAGAATGTTAGAAGTTCTCCATCAGCCTATGTTAAATCATCCATCTCAATCACCCTCCAGATAAAGTAGGCCCAGATATTAAAATTGGGAGCAGTAGCAGGTAGAATGTTAGAAGTTCTCCATTAGCCTATGTTAAATCATCCATCTCAATCACCCTCCAGATTAAGTAGCCCCAGAGATTAAAATTCTGAACAGTAGCAGGTAGAATGTTAGAAGTTCTCCATTAGCCTATGTTAAATCATCCATCTCAATCACCCTCCAGATTAAGTAGCCCCAGAGATTAAAATTGTGAGCGGTAGCAGGTAGAATGATAGAAGTTCTCCATTAGCCTATGTTAAATCATCCATCTCAATCACCCTCCAGATTAAGTAGACCCAGAGATTAAAATCGGGAGTGGTAGCAGGTAGAATGTTAGAAGTTCTCCATCAGCCTATGTTAAATCATCCATCTCAATCTTCCTCCAGATGAAGTAGCCCCAGAGATTAAAATTGGGAGCAGTAGCAAGTAGAATGTTAGAAGTTCTCCATTAGCCTATGTTAAATCATCCATCTCAAACACCCTCCAGATTAAGTAGCCCCAGAGATTAAAATTGGGAGCAGTAGCAGGTAGAATGTTAGAAGTTCTCCATTAGCCTATGTTAAATCATCCATCTCAATCACCATCCAGATTAAGTAGCCCCAGAGATTAAAATTGTGAGCGGTAGCAGGTAGAATGATAGAAGTTCTCCATTAGCCTATGTTAAATCATCCATCTCAATCACCCTCCAGATTAAGTAGCCCCAGAGATTAAAATTGGGACTGGTAGCAGGTAGAATGTTAGAAGTTCTCCATTAGCCTATGTTAAATCATCCATCTCAATCACCCTCCAGATTAAGTAGCCCCAGAGATTAAAATTGGGAGTGGTAGCAGGTAGAATGTTAGAAGTTCTCCATGAGCCTATGTTAAATCATCCATCTCAATCACCCTCCAGATTAAGTAGCCCCAGAGATTAAAATTGGGACCGGTAGCAGGTAGAATGTTAGAAGTTCTCCATTAGCCTATGTTAAATCATCCATCTCAATCACCCTCCAGATTAAGTAGCCCCAGAGATTAAAATTGGGAGTGGTAGCAGGTAGAATGTTAGAAGTTCTCCATGAGCCTATGTTAAATCATCCATCTCAATCACCCTCCAGATTAAGTAGCCCCAGAGATTAAAATTGGGACCGGTAGCAGGTAGAATGTTAGAAGTTCTCCATTAGCCTATGTTAAATCATCCATCTCAATCACCCTCCAGATTAAGTAGCCCCAGAGATTAAAATTGGGAGTGGTAGCAGGTAGAATGTTAGAAGTTCTCCATGAGCCTATGTTAAATCATCCATCTCAATCACCCTCCAGATTAAGTAGCCCCAGAGATTAAAATTGGGAGTGGTAGCAGGTAGAATGTTAGAAGTTCTCCATTAGCCTATGTTAAATCATCCATCTCAATCACCCTTCCAGCTTAAGTAGACCCAGAGATAAAATTGGGAGCAGTAGCAGGTAGAATGATAGAAGTTCTCCATTAGCCTATGTTAAATCATCCATCTCAATCACCCTCCAGATTAAGTAGACCCAGAGATTAAAATCGGGAGTGGTAGCAGGTAGAATGTTAGAAGTTCTCCATCAGCCTATGTTAAATCATCCATCTCAATCTTCCTCCAGATGAAGTAGCCCCAGAGTTTAAAATTGGGAGCAGTAGCAAGTAGAATGTTAGAAGTTCTCCATTAGCCTATGTTAAATCATCCATCTCAAACACCCTCCAGATTAAGTAGCCCCAGAGATTAAAATTGGGAGCAGTAGCAGGTAGAATGTTAGAAGTTCTCCATTAGCCTATGTTAAATCATCCATCTCAATCACCATCCAGATTAAGTAGCCCCAGAGATTAAAATTGTGAGCGGTAGCAGGTAGAATGATAGAAGTTCTCCATTAGCCTATGTTAAATCATCCATCTCAATCACCCTCCAGATTAAGTAGCCCCAGAGATTAAAATTGGGACTGGTAGCAGGTAGAATGTTAGAAGTTCTCCATTAGCCTATGTTAAATCATCCATCTCAATCACCCTCCAGATTAAGTAGCCCCAGAGATTAAAATTGGGAGTGGTAGCAGGTAGAATGTTAGAAGTTCTCCATGAGCCTATGTTAAATCATCCATCTCAATCACCCTCCAGATTAAGTAGCCCCAGAGATTAAAATTGGGACCGGTAGCAGGTAGAATGTTAGAAGTTCTCCATTAGCCTATGTTAAATCATCCATCTCAATCACCCTCCAGATTAAGTAGCCCCAGAGATTAAAATTGGGAGTGGTAGCAGGTAGAATGTTAGAAGTTCTCCATGAGCCTATGTTAAATCATCCATCTCAATCACCCTCCAGATTAAGTAGCCCCAGAGATTAAAATTGGGACCGGTAGCAGGTAGAATGTTAGAAGTTCTCCATTAGCCTATGTTAAATCATCCATCTCAATCACCCTCCAGATTAAGTAGCCCCAGAGATTAAAATTGGGAGTGGTAGCAGGTAGAATGTTAGAAGTTCTCCATGAGCCTATGTTAAATCATCCATCTCAATCACCCTCCAGATTAAGTAGCCCCAGAGATTAAAATTGGGAGTGGTAGCAGGTAGAATGTTAGAAGTTCTCCATTAGCCTATGTTAAATCATCCATCTCAATCACCCTTCCAGCTTAAGTAGACCCAGAGATAAAATTGGGAGCAGTAGCAGGTAGAATGATAGAAGTTCTCCATTAGCCTATGTTAAATCATCCATCTCAATCACCCTCCAGATTAAGTAGCCCCAGAAATAAAATTGGGAGCGGTAGCTGGTAGAATGTTAGAAGTTCTCCATTAGCCTATGTTAAATCATCCATCTCAATCACCCTCCAGATTAAGTAGCCCCAGAGATTAAAATTTGGAGCTGTAGCAGGTAGAATGTTAGAAGTTCTCCATTAGCCTATGTTAAATCATCCATCTCAATCACCCTCCAGATAAAGTAGCCCCAGACATTAAAATTGGGAGTGGTAGCAGGTAGAATGTTAGAAGTTCTCCATTAGCCTATGTTAAATCATCCATCTCAAACACCCTCCAGATTAAGTAGCCCCAGAAATTAAAATTGCGAGCAGTAGCAGGTAGAATGTTAGAAGATCTCCATTAGCCTATGTTAAATCATCCATCTCAATCACCATCCAGATTAAGTAGCCCCAGAGATTAAAATTGGGAGCAGTAGCAGGTAGAATGATAGAAGTTCTCCATTAGCCTATGTTAAATCATCCATCTCAATCACCCTCCAGATTAAGTAGCCCCAGAGATTAAAATTGGGAGCAGCAGCAGGTAGAATGTTAGAAGTTCTCCATATTAGCCTATGTTAAATCATCCATCTCAATCACCCTCCAGATTAAGTAGCACCAGAGATTAAAATTGGGAGCAGTAGCAGGTAGAATGTTAGAAGTTCTCCATCAGCCTATGTTAAATCATCCATCTCAATCACCCTCCAGATTCAGTAGCCCCAGATATTAAAATTGGGAGCGGTAGCAGGTAGAATGATAGAAGTTCTCCATTAGCCTATGTTAAATCATCCATCTCAATCACCCTCCAGATTAAGTAGCCCCAGAGATTAAAATTGGGAGCAGTAGCAGGTAGAATGTTAGAAGTTCTCCATCAGCCTATGTTAAATCATCCATCTCAATCACCCTCCAGATTAAGTAGCCCCAGAGATTAAAATTGGGAGCAGTAGCATGTAGAATGTTAGAAGTTCTCCATTAGCCTATGTTAAATCATCCATCTCAATCACCCTCCAGATTAAGTAGCCCCAGAGATTAAAATTGTGAGCGGTAGCAGGTAGAATGATAGAAGTTCTCCATTAGCCTATGTTAAATCATCCATCTCAATCATCCTCCAGATTAAGTAGCCCCAGAGATAAAATTGGGAGCGGTAGCAGGTAGAATGATAGAAGTTCGCCATTAGCCTATGTTAAATCATCCATCTCAATCACCCTCCAGATTAAGTAGACCCAGAGATTAAAATCGGGAGTGGTAGCAGGTAGAATGTTAGAAGTTCTCCATCAGCCTATGTTAAATCATCCATCTCAATCATCCTCCAGATTAAGTAGCCCCAGAGATTAAAATTGGGAGCAGTAGCAAGTAGAATGTTAGAAGTTCTCCATTAGCCTATGTTAAATCATCCATCTCAAACACCCTCCAGATTAAGTAGCCCCAGAGATTAAAATTGGGAGCAGTAGCAGGTAGAATGTTAGAAGTTCTCCATTAGCCTATGTTAAATCATCCATCTCAATCACCATCCAGATTAAGTAGCCCCAGAGATTAAAATTGGGAGCAGTAGCAGGTAGAATGATAGAAGTTCTCCATAATAGCCTATGTTAAATCATCCATCTCAATCACCCTCCAGATTAAGTAGCCCCAGAGATTAAAATTGGGAGCAGCAGCAGGTAGAATGTTAGAAGTTCTCCATATTAGCCTATGTTAAATCATCCATCTCAATCACCCTCCAGATTAAGTAGCACCAGAGATTAAAATTGGGAGCAGTAGCAGGTAGAATGTTAGAAGTTCTCCATCAGCCTATGTTAAATCATCCATCTCAATCACCCTCCAGATTCAGTAGCCCCAGATATTAAAATTGGGAGCGGTAGCAGGTAGAATGATAGAAGTTCTCCATTAGCCTATGTTAAATCATCCATCTCAATCACCCTCCAGATGAAGTAGCCCCAGAGATTAAAATTGGGAGCAGTAGCAGGTAGAATGTTAGAAGTTCTCCATCAGCCTATGTTAAATCATCCATCTCAATCACCATCCAGATTAAGTAGCCCCAGAGATTAAAATTGGGAGCAGTAGCAGGTAGAATGATAGAAGTTCTCCATTAGCCTATGTTAAATCATCCATCTCAATCACCCTCCAGATTAAGTAGCCCCAGAGATTAAAATTGGGAGCAGTAGCAGGTAGAATGTTAGAAGTTCTCCATCAGCCTATGTTAAATCATCCATCTCAATCACCCTCCAGATTAAGTAGCCCCAGATATTAAAATTGGGAGCGGTAGCAGGTAGAATGATAGAAGTTCTCCATTAGCCTATGTTAAATCATCCATCTCAATCACCCTCCAGATGAAGTAGCCCGAGAAATTAAAATTGGGAGCGGTAGCTGGTAGAATGTTAGAAGTTCTCCATTAGCCTATGTTAAATCATCCATCTCAATCACCCTCCAGATTAAGTAGCCCCAGATATTAAAATTGGGAGCGGTAGCAGGTAGAATGATAGAAGTTCTCCATTAGCCTATGTTAAATCATCCATCTCAATCACCCTCCAGATGAAGTAGCCCGAGAAATTAAAATTGGGAGCGGTAGCTGGTAGAATGTTAGAAGTTCTCCATTAGCCTATGTTAAATCATCCATCTCAATCACCCTCCAGATTAAGTAGCCCCAGAGATTAAAATTGGGAGCAGTAGCAGGTAAAATGTTAGAAGTTCTCCATTAGCCTATATTAAATCATCCATCTCAATCACCCTCCAGATTAAGTAGCCCCAGAGATTGAAATTGGGAGCAGTAGCAGGTAGAATGTTAGAAGTTCTCCATCAGCCTATGTTAAATCATCCATCTCAATCACCCTCCAGATTAAGTAGCCCCAGAGATTAAAATTGGGAGCAGTAGCAGGTAGAATGTTAGAAGTTCTCCATTAGCCTATGTTAAATCATCCATCTCAATCACCCTCCAGATTAAGTAGCCCCAGATATTAAAATTGGGAGCGGTAGCAGGTAGAATGATAGAAGTTCTCCATTAGCCTATGTTAAATCATCCATCTCAATCACCCTCCAGATTAAGTAGCCCCAGAGATTAAAATTGGGAGCAGTAGCAGGTAGAATGTTAGAAGTTCTCCATCAGCCTATGTTAAATCATCCATCTCAATCACCCTCCAGATTAAGTAGCCCCAGAGATTAAAATTGGGAGCAGTAGCAGGTAGAATGTTAGAAGTTCTCCATTAGCCTATGTTAAATCATCCATCTCAATCACCCTCCAGATTAAGTAGCCCCAGAGATTAAAATTGGGAGCAGTAGCATGTAGAATGTTAGAAGTTCTCCATTAGCCTATGTTAAATCATCCATCTCAATCACCCTCCAGATTAAGTAGCCCCAGAGATTAAAATTGTGAGCGGTAGCAGGTAGAATGATAGAAGTTCTCCATTAGCCTATGTTAAATCATCCATCTCAATCATCCTCCAGATTAAGTAGCCCCAGAGATAAAATTGGGAGCGGTAGCAGGTAGAATGATAGAAGTTCGCCATTAGCCTATGTTAAATCATCCATCTCAATCACCCTCCAGATTAAGTAGACCCAGAGATTAAAATCGGGAGTGGTAGCAGGTAGAATGTTAGAAGTTCTCCATCAGCCTATGTTAAATCATCCATCTCAATCATCCTCCAGATTAAGTAGCCCCAGAGATTAAAATTGGGAGCAGTAGCAAGTAGAATGTTAGAAGTTCTCCATTAGCCTATGTTAAATCATCCATCTCAAACACCCTCCAGATTAAGTAGCCCCAGAGATTAAAATTGTGAGCAGTAGCAGGTAGAATGTTAGAAGTTCTCCATTAGCCTATGTTAAATCATCCATCTCAATCACCATCCAGATTAAGTAGCCCCAGAGATTAAAATTGGGAGCAGTAGCAGGTAGAATGATAGAAGTTCTCCATAATAGCCTATGTTAAATCATCCATCTCAATCACCCTCCAGATTAAGTAGCACCAGAGATTAAAATTGGGAGCAGTAGCAGGTAGAATGTTAGAAGTTCTCCATCAGCCTATGTTAAATCATCCATCTCAATCACCCTCCAGATTAAGTAGCCCCAGAGATTAAAATTGGGAGCGGTAGCAGGTAGAATGTTAGAAGTTCTCCATTAGCCTATGTTAAATAATCCATCTCAATCACCCTCCAGATGAAGTAGACCCAGAGATTAAAATTGGGAGCAGTAGCAGGTAGAATGTTAGAAGTTCTCCATCAGCCTATGTTAAATCATCCATCTCAATCACCATCCAGATTAAGTAGCCCCAGAGATTAAAATTGGGAGCAGTAGCAGGTAGAATGATAGAAGTTCTCCATTAGCCTATGTTAAATCATCCATCTCAATCACCCTCCAGATTAAGTAGCCCCAGAGATTAAAATTGGGAGCAGTAGCAGGTAGAATGTTAGAAGTTCTCCATCAGCCTATGTTAAATCATCCATCTCAATCACCCTCCAGATTAAGTAGCCCCAGAGATTAAAATTGGGAGCGGTAGCAGGTAGAATGATAGAAGTTCTCCATTAGCCTATGTTAAATCATCCATCTCAATCACCCTCCAGATGAAGTAGCCCGAGAAATTAAAATTGGGAGCGGTAGCTGGTAGAATGTTAGAAGTTCTCCATTAGCCTATGTTAAATCATCCATCTCAATCACCCTCCAGATTAAGTAGCCCCAGAGATTAAAATTGGGAGCAGTAGCAGGTAAAATGTTAGAAGTTCTCCATTAGCCTATATTAAATCATCCATCTCAATCACCCTCCAGATTAAGTAGCCCCAGAGATTGAAATTGGGAGCAGTAGCAGGTAGAATGTTAGAAGTTCTCCATCAGCCTATGTTAAATCATCCATCTCAATCACCCTCCAGATTAAGTAGCCCCAGAGATTAAAATTGGGAGCAGTAGCAGGTAGAATGTTAGAAGTTCTCCATTAGCCTATGTTAAATCATCCATCTCAATCACCCTCCAGATTAAGTAGCCCCAGAGATTAAAATTGGGAGCAGTAGCAGGTAGAATGTTAGAAGTTCTCCATTAGCCTATGTTAAATCATCCATCTCAATGACCCTCCAGATTAAGTAGCCCCAGAGATTAAAATTGGGAGCAGTAGCAGGTAGAATGTTAGAAGTTCTCCATTAGCCTATGTTAAATCATCCATCTCAATCATCCTCCAGATTAAGTAGCCCCAGAGATTAAAATTGGGATTGGTAGCAGGTAGAATGTTAGTAGTTCTCCATTAGCCTATGTTAAATCATCCATCTCAATCACCCTCCAGATTAAGTAGCCCCAGAGATTAAAATTCGGAGTGGTATCAGGTAGAATGTTAGAAGTTCTCCATGAGCCTATGTCAAATCATCCATCTCAATCACCCTCCAGATTAAGTAGCCCCAGAGATTAAAATTGGGAGTGGTAGCAGGTAGAATGTTAGAAGTTCTCCATGAGCCTATGTTAAATCATCCATCTCAATCACCCTCCAGATTAAGCAGCCCCAGACATTAAAATTGGGAGTGGTAGCAGGTAAAATGTTAGAAGTTCTCCATTAGCCTATATTAAATCATCCATCTCAATCACCCTCCAGATTAAGTAGCCCCAGAGATTAAAATTGGGAGCAGTAGCAGGTAGAATGTTAGAAGTTCTCCATTAGCCTATGTTAAATCATCCATCTCAATCACCCTCCAGATTAAGTAGCCCCAGAGATTAAAATTGGGAGTGGTAGCAGGTAATATGTTAGAAGTTCTCCATTAGCCTATGTTAAATCATCCATCTCAATCACCCTCCAGATTAAGTAGCCCCAGAGATTAAAATTGGGCACGGTAGCAGGTAGAATGTTAGTAGTTCTCCATCAGCCTATGTTAAATCATCCATCTCAATCACCCTCCAGATTAAGTAGCCCCAGAGATTAAAATTGGGAGTGGTAGCATTTAGAATGTTAGAAGTTCTCCATCAGCCTATGTTAAATCATCCATCTCAATCACCCTCCAGATTAAGCAGCCCCAGACATTAAAATTGGGAGTGGTAGCAGGTAAAATGTTAGAAGTTCTCCATTAGCCTATGTTAAATCATCCATCTCAATCACCCTCCAGATTAAGTAGCCCCAGAGATTAAAATTGGGAGCAGTAGCAGGTAGAATGTTAGAAGTTCTCCATTAGCCTATGTTAAATCATCCATCTCAATCACCCTCCAGATTAAGTAGCCCCAGAGATTAAAATTGGGAGTGGTAGCAGGTAAAATGTTAGAAGTTCTCCATTAGCCTATGTTAAATCATCCATCTCAATCACCCTCCAGATTAAGTAGCCCCAGAGATTAAAATTGGGAGCAGTAGCAGGTAGAATGTTAGAAGTTCTCCATCAGCCTATGTTAAATCATCCATCTCAATCACCCTCCAGATTAAGTAGCCCCAGAGATTAAAATTGGGAGCAGTAGCAGGTAGAATGTTAGAAGTTCTCCATTAGCCTATGTTAAATCATCCATCTCAATCATCCTCCAGATTAAGTAGCCCCAGAGATTAAAATTGGGAGTGGTAGCAGGTAGAATGTTAGTAGTTCTCCATCAGCCTATGTTAAATAATCCATCTCAATCACCCTCCAGATTAAGTAGCCCCAGAGATTAAAATTGGGAGCAGTAGCAGGTAGAATGTTAGAAGTTCTCCATTAGCCTATGTTAAATCATCCATCTCAATCATCCTCCAGATTAAGTAGCCCCAGAGATTAAAATTGGGAGTGGTAGCAGGTAGAATGTTAGAAGTTCTCCATTAGCCTATGTTAAATCATCCATCTCAATCACCCTCCAGATTAAGTAGCCCCAGAGATTAAAATTGGGCGCGGTAGCAGGTAGAATGTTAGTAGTTCTCCATCAGCCTATGTTAAATCATCCATCTCAATCACCCTCCAGATTAAGTAGCCCCAGAGATTAAAATTGGGAGCAGTAGCAGGTAGAATGTTAGAAGTTCTCCATCAGCCTATGTTAAATCATCCATCTCAATCATCCCTCCAGATTAAGTAGCCCCAGAGATTACAATTGGGAGCAGTAGCAGGTAAAATGTTAGAAGTTCTACATCAGCCTATGTTAAATCATCCATCTCAATCACCCTACAGATTAAGTAGCCCCAGAGATTAAAATTGGGAGCTGTAGCAGTAAAATTTTAGAAGTTCTCCTTCAGATTATCCTACATCATGAGGACTATTTGGAAGAAGAAAAAAGGCTGCTGGAATATTTGTTTCAAGGCTTAATTCAGAATGTGTTATTTACTCTGACATCTTCCATGTGGAATAATATGATCCTTATTACTCTGCATAATCACAAACAATAAGGATTTGATATGTGTCACCTATCATCCTCCTGTTCATCTTTTTTTTTCTGGCCACTATTCTATTTATTGGAGAAGAAACAGAACATACCAAGTTTGGAAATCTTGGATCATCATACCTGCAAAACATAGAATGTCAAATGGATAGTTTCTCCTTTGACACTGCCATTATTTTGACTCCCTTCATTCCTCAGCAGTGGTTACTGTTTTAAAAAGCAATGATTAGAATTATAATAGAACCTAAACATATGACGAAAGTAAATTTATACATTTGGTTTTGTTCTTGAGAATTTACAACAAAATTTTTTAAACGCTATTTATATATTAAATGTTTTATTTACAAAAATAATTTAATAATCTTGGAATTAATTCGAACTATTGTTCTCATCTTGGTTGATATAGATATTATAATAGACACAAGGTTTCATCCAAGTACCCTCTGGTCATCATCAGGTGTCCATTGATTGGCTGATATGGATTATCTTGTTGATTATTATGAAATATCCTGTGAAATCAGTTGTTTTTTCATGTTGGATTTGGTTCATCACTACCAGATCCAACGATTGAACTCATGACCACATGTATGACCAACTACACCACCGTTCCAAAGGACTTTAGTGGTGAATTGTTTGGAGCCTTTTATATTCAGTGTCAGATGACAACTGGATTAAGTTAGTGTTTTCATGCTACTTGTCATAATTTGTAATTATTTCTGAGTATTTACAAAGAATAATTTAACAAGGTTTCATCCAAGTACCCTCTGGTCATCATCAGGTGTCCATTGATTGGCTGATATGGATTATCTTGTTGATTATTATGAAATATCCTGTGAAATCAGTTGTTTTTTCATGTTGGATTTGGTTCATCACTACCAGATCCAACGATTGAACTCATGACCACATGTATGACCAACTACACCACCGTTCCAAAGGACTTTAGTGGTGAATTGTTTGGAGCCTTTTATATTCAGTGTCAGATGACAACTGGATTAAGTTAGTGTTTTCATGCTACTTGTCATAATTTGTAATTATTTCTGAGTATTTACAAAGAATAATTTAATATTTACAATGTTCTCAAAACTAATAAAATTGTATTAAAAATTAAAACTCATGTAATTCAATATTTATAATTTACCAGTTTATAAAGAAATAAATATGAAAACATTTTTTATTCCTCCATTTACAAACATTTTCTAAATTATTGACCTATGCAAACCAAATATAAAGAAATCATTATTATTTACCATTTTTTAAAGTTTAAATCAATTGGCAATTAGCTGACGCTTTGCCAAATATTAAAATAAAAATTGTAATAAATTCTGTAAATAAACAATCTAATAAAGCAAAAGTATTTATTATTTTTGGTTTCATTTCTCAAGAACAAAGAAAATCTATAAATTCACTTTGATATCTTTAGGTTTTATTACAATTCTAATCATTGCTTTTTAAACCAATAAACATTGCCAAGGAGTGAAGGTAGTTAAAATAATAGCAGCATCAAAGGAAAAACCGTTCTTTTGACACACCATTCTTTTTTTAAACATGAAGGTCAAAGGTTGCCTCAATTTTCTTGTGCTGATCAATTTGTTCAGCAAGTGCTTCAATCTGATTGCCCAGTTCTATCACAGGAACAAACTTTTCCATCACTGAGGAGTTGTCCCTAAAGTTTTCATGCTCTACTGGTCAGATGGACTTTATTAACTTGCATATGTTTTGACTGGTGTCCTCAAACTGCAAGATAAATTTGGCCATCTTTATGCCCTTTGACCATTTAGAATGTTTCTTTATCAAGCTCACTCCTAAATTTTGAACATGAAACACCTGATCGCTTTCTCAAGATTTGCTGAGTTGTTTAGTAAGTAGGATATGTTTTTTTGTTATTTTTTTTTAATCATATCACCCCAAGCAAGGCGGTAATGCCACTGATGCGCAGGCGGCTACGTAAGAGTAAGATTGGAAAAGAGAAAACCGGAAACAGCATCCTAAGCAGGAAACAAGGGATGAGCCTCTTCACTTGTTCAATAGACGCGGGTGGAGTGTGAACCGGGCGATAGTTTAGTCTATCTACTCCAATTGAAAAAAAAAAGAAAAGAGTAAAAAGATTGGAAAAGAGAAAGCCGGAAACCACATCCTAAACAGGCAATAAGGGATGAGCATCTACACCTGTTCAATAGACATGGATGGAGTGTGAACCGGGCGATAGTTTAGTCTAAAAGTAATTTAGAACTTCTTGTTAAAGAATAAAAATGATATGTTCTGGAAAGGGGTATATATATATCTTATGAGGAAGTTAAGTGGTTTAGTAAAAAATATAACCGGGTAGAACAATCTAGTGAGTAGACGTAATGGACGGTACTCAGTATTCTGAGATGTCGGCTTAGTCAATAGACGTGGACCTCTAGTGGGGGATCAATAGACCTCTGGATCTCTGGATCTCTGGACCTCCTTGCTTTAGTCTATATTTATGGCTAACATCAGCCAATCACATTCCAATGAGGGGGAACCAAGGTGTATATATATTCATAACATCAAAAAACATAGGTGACGAAAAGTTTATCTTCTTGGCAGTAATTAGAATATATATATACAGATATATATATATTTAAATTGTGTGTATTTTGGCAGCATTTTTTGATTAATACAGGTTTTGTTGAATAATATAGACAAATTTTGTCTATTTATTTTGTGTAGGATCCTTTCGTATAGTCTGATAATTGGACCAAGAATCACACCACCACCATTTTGTCACCGTCTGCGGCCATTCGCCACGTTAAAAATGGACTTGTCTCTTAGATTTAATTCTCTTTGTTTAATTCCACTTTGTTAATAACTTAAATGTTCTATGTTCACTATATGTTAATGGTCACTCTTTGATAATGCCTTATGTAAGCCGCAGGCTCAGAACTGATAAAACAATCAACAATGACTGTGATTTCTTGTCATCTTTTAACGATAGCACCATCAAGCTTATCAGACTATACGAAAGGATCCTACACAAAATAAATCGACAAAACTGGTCTATATTATTCAACGAAACCTGTATTAATGAATATATATATATATATATATATATATATATATATATATATATATTTTAATCATTTCACCCCGAGCAAGGCAGAAATGCCACTGATGAGCGGGGGGCTACATAATTTGTCCACTATCGCTCGGTTCACACTCCACCCACGTCTATTGAACAGGTGAAGAGGCTCATCCCTTGTTCCTTGTTTAGGATGTGGTTTCCGGCTTTTTCTTTTCCAATCTTTCACTCTTTTTTTTTTCAATTGGAGTAGATAGACTAAACTATCGCCCGGTTCACACTCCACCCACGTCTATTGAACAGGTGAAGAGGCTCATCCCTTGTTCCTTGTTTAGGATGTGGTCTCCAGCTTTCTCTTTTCCAATCTTTTCACTCTCACGTAGCCCCCTGCGCATCAGTGGCGTTACCGCTTTGCTCGAGTTGATATGATTAAAAAAAAATAAATAAATAAAGTAATTGTAAAAAGATTAATTAGAAAAGAGTGAGGAGTACAAACTCGTTAGAAAGGAGCAATAGAAAGCAGGTGCGATGACAGATACATAGGTGGAGAGAAAGGGAAGGATATACGGGGGTGGGGAGAGAGCTAGAGTCCAGTGGTTAGTAGATGAGTATTGACATTGCATTTCAATTTCTGGAGGTTGTAGCCGTCAGGAAAGCAAGAATACGGGAGCGAGTTCCACAGGCAGGAAGTGCGAGAGAAGAAGCTGCAGGAGTAGAATTGTCGTCTGCATTTGGCTAACCTGACTGTGAATGGGTGGGACCCAGTTGCCAGTCTGGTTGCACGGGTAAACACCTGTTGAGGAGGCATCAGTGACTTAAGTTCATCCGAGCAGAAGCCATGAAAGTATTTATAGAACAGACAAAGGGAGGCCACATTTGGACGGTGGGGAAGTGGCTGCAGTCGAGCCGCCAGATCAGTACCTATCACATTACAGACTCTCCTTTGGAGCCTGTCAAGAACACTGAGGAAAACGGCAGGAGTGCCTGATCATAAATGGCAGCAGTACTCTATGCACGGATGGATGGTTGACTTGTATATATGCAGGATGGATTCAGGCAGAAAAAACATCCTGGATCGATATAGTGATCCACCTTCTTAGCAGTAGATTTAGCTATGAATTCAATATGGTGGTTCCATTTGAGGTCTGAGGAGAGGGTAAGGCCGAGGAGGGATAGTGTGTTGCTCTTAGGGAGAATCGCTTGGTCCATGCTTATGGGAGGCAGGAGAGGTTGCCTGTGATGGTTGACAGACAACAGCTTGGTCTTAGACACATTGAAGTTGACAAGACACTTCTTGCCCCAATTCACCACAGAGTGTAGATCCTGTTCAAGGTCAGCAGTGAGATTATGTCTGTCCACTACGACAGTTTTCTTACTGGTGCGGGAGTATATTGTGGTGTCATCTGCGTAGATGCCTACTTGAGAACTACATATATATATATATTTTTATTTATTTATTTTTTTTTTTTACCGAAAAAATCTAAATTGGAAAGAAAAAACACCCCACCCCTATCACGTCTATGAAAACCTAGACACAGGATCAAAGTAAATACATGAATTAGGTCCACTAACAGCAGACATCAACCAATTAAATGATAGCCAACCATAAAAATGACCACTCAACACCGCCCTCTTAGAAATCCTAACCAAAAGATATACCCAACCGATAAAAAGATAAAACATACATTCCAACAGATAATACCATTAATCAACAATTTCACACTTACACAACAAATTCCTCAAAAGTCTAACGATCAAAACGGGACATTCACTTAATTACCAATAACCCCAACCAACCCCCATGACAACAACGAACCAAATATAAACAGAGAATGATTCCAAACCTTTATTTCCCCTGAGGAAGTGTTTAAATCCAAACACTGAAACAAACATATGATTGTAGGGAAGAGGACATATATAGAAGAAATTATGTACATGTTCTAAAACATAATTTATAATAAATATTCACTGCTCTATACATCATATATTGAGCACTGTTTTAAATTAATGTTTTGGACGGAAAAAAATTTTCTTTTTTCTCTCCTCACTCTATACTCACTCGGATATATATATATATATATATATATATATATATATATATATGTAGGTGGATGTATTGATCAAAACTTTTAATTATAATAATGATGATAATAATAAAAATAAAGTAAAATAAAACAGTATCTTATGAAAAAGTCTTTTTCCAACTTTAGTCATCCAAGTACACCTCATTGCTGTAACACTCAATGATTAATAAATTAAATTTAATGAAGTTTATAAGTCTTCATTTCATGTTGTCCATTTAATGAAGCTGCTGTATAGAACAGAAAAATAGAATTTATAAAACGTCATTGCAAGTATGTCTTTGAAAACCAATTTAAAATCTTTTTTAATTAAATTGTAAGTAGGAATTGAATTTGTATTTTTAACAACTTTTCTTAATTATAAAAATTACGATTTTAAATTGGTGCTTTTTTCATTTGTGTGTGTGTGTGTGTGTGTGTGTGTGTGTGTGTGTGTGTGTGTGTGTGCTTTAATAATATATTTGTATCTGTAAATAATCCTAGGTTATTTCTTTCTTTTATCTAAGTTCTAAATAAATTTTATGATTTATGTTTTTGCACTTGCAAAAAGCTAATGGGATTTTTTGTGGACATTGTGAAGAAAATGAAACAAGAATGAAGAAAAAGAAAGATCTAATCATCTTCAAATCACAGACAAATATGATTTATAAAAAATATGATTTATGAAAAGCAAATATGATTTATGAAAGACAAATATGATTTATGAAAAACAGCAACAATGAAAAATAAGATAAGAGATAGACTTCTGGGTTCAGCTGAATTCATTTTGGCAACAGCAAGAGTGTACAGTTTAAAATCCTCTAAATTTTAAAACTGCTGCAAAATCTCAGACAAAGATATTGAACATAAAGAAAGTGTTGAACTAAAATAATAAAAAAGCGACTATCAAAAATTTTCTTCTGTAGTTTTAAGAAATAAATAAATAAGATAAATAAATAGTAAGGAGACCAAAATTCTAACATTTCTAAATATAGATGCATAATCAAAATCACCAGGCCTCAAAGCCATATTTCAACCAACTAATCAGAAAGTTTTCACAACCAGGATATAAGGTTCTAAGTAAATAAAAATCAAAGCAACACTTGCTAAGCAAATCTGTAGATGTGTGTATAATCAGATGAAACATCAACCAAAACCAGAACCAGTGAATTAATTTTGCTCATTCTCCATAACATACCCAGAAATGAAAGACAAAATTTACACAATTAGTTGATGACTTTGGACAATTAACCTGTCTTACCACATTGAAAGCAGATACCAATATATACTTTCTTTACCAATTTGTTAAGTTAAATTTGAAAGTATGTTATTAGGCAACGAGTGTTATCATGTGTGATTTTCAAGACAGAGTCATACTGCAAAACTGTGATTTCTACAAGTGTATCCTAAATAACCATTAGAAGAACACATTAGACCTTGCTATTTTACCCATGAATAGACCAGTGCATATTTGTATTAAAAAGTGTTCAATGCAATTATATTGTAGAACTTTTGAATATTTTCCATTCATAAATGAGTTATTACGCAACCTAGGTTTCTACCATGAGTGGTGTCTTCATGTGATTTTCAATAACTGATTTTTACCGTTTGCCATTTTTTTAAGAACTTTCACATAACATTGTTTTTTTAATAACAAATGGAAAAAAAAAATTAAAAACAAAAATATATATATATATATATATATTACACATAAAAAAATTCAAATTTTTCAAAACCACATGCCCATTTCAACAAGTGAATTTAAAACCCATCTTATCCGCTATAAGAAAACATTATGGTGAAATAAATTTATTTGTGTGTGTGTGTGTGTGTGTGTGTGTGTGTGTGTGTGTGTGTGTGTGTGTGTGTGTGTGTAAAAAACAGAAGTAAGTGATGCAAAAAAGGAAAAGGAAAAAAGAAAAGAAAGAAGAAAAGAAAAAACATGCTATATTCTTGTTCTCAAAACTGTAGACTGCCACTTTTTTTTTAAATTCTTTCACCCCAAGCAAGGCAACACTGCCACTAGTGCGCAGGGGTTACATAAGAGCAGTGTGAAAGGTTACATAAGAGTAGAGTGAAGACAAAAAGAGAACAACAAGATACAGTGGGTGTTGGAAAAAGGATAAAAGAAGAATAGGAGTCAAGGGGATAAGAGATTGCATTTAAACTTTTAGAAATTGTAGCTATCAGGGAAGCAAGAATACAGAAGCGAGTTCTACAGGCAGGAAGTGGAAGAGAACAAGCTGCCAGAGAAGAAGTGGTGGCTGTATTTGGCTGATTTAACTGGAAAAGGATGGAACCTTATTACCAATCTGGTTGCTCAAGTAAATTCTGTTAGAGGGCCACCAGTGAGATAAGCTTGTTGGTACAAATACCATGAAAATATTTGTAGATGAGACAGAGGAAAACCACATCCCATCATTGAGAAAGTGGCTGGAGTTGAGCTGCCAGGTCAGGATTCTCCTCTGGATCTTGTCAAGGAGCCTGAGATGAATAGCAGGTGTAGCCGACCAGATATAACAACAGTATTCAATGCATGGGTGGATGGTTGATTTGTATATGTGCAAGATGGACTCAGGTGAGAAAAACTTACTGGCCTGACACAGTGACCCAACTTTCCTTGATTTAGCTATTAATTCAATGCAATCATTCAACTTGACATCAAAAGAGAGAGTGAGGCCGAGGAGGTGCAGTGTATTTCAATAATCTTGAGATTATTGAAAATTACTCATCTCAGAAATAAATACTAATTATTTCTAATTGTATTAATAATTATATTTGTATTATCAATGAGTTTGTTGTAGGTAGAATTTGGTTGGTCTCTGTATGTATTAACAATCAATACATTCAGTTAAAATTAAAAATAAAATCATTCTTGATAATGACTAAAAACATTCAGACATACAAAACATTTGAACAATTTCTATATAATTGCCACTCAGAAAAGTAGAAAATTATAAAAACACAAGAAAATTTAAATAAAAACATTACCATATATAAAAAATCCGTGTGGCAACATTAAGTTCAATCGCAAATCTGTTGTGAACAGTCCAGCAACATAGTAACAAAAATGGGGACAGAAATCTAATCTTTTCCTTGCAACAGCAGAAATGTACTTTTGCTCGCCAAGCTCCAAAAATCAAAACTCATCTGTAAGCAAAAAGCAATGTCCTTTATTCACCGAGCAATTTTTCTGATTGGTCACACCAAACAAAGAGGAAAGAGTAATTAGCATAACTTCTGATACTCATAGCAGCTCTTTTTTTTTATTTAGTGATTTTCTTCTTCACCACACTTTCCATTGTAGATTGCACATGACATGTTGTTGCTTGGTTTGATAAGGTAATTAACAGTTTTCTTCAGTACACTACAATACCTTGGCAGTCATTTATACTGAAACTTATATAAAAGAGGGATTACTGCCTAAATACACAATTTTATATTATACAAATGCACACACACACACACACACACACACACACACACACACACACATACACATGCACCAAAACACACATACTCATATGTATATTATTTATATAGTTTGGACTGTTGTCATCTTTATTGCCATGTTTACAATGTTTGGTCTGTTCTGCTCTCTGACCTTCTTCAGGTGCTGGAAATTTTGAACTTAACCCTTTATTTTGATCAATGGGCTATGTCATTCGCATTCCATGTGCGATGCCACTTCCGGATGCCATGTAGTTATCTCCCTTTAACTCAACTTTCTAAGCTCTTTGTTCACCACTACGTAAGTCAAGTATTGAATTCACAACTCTTTGGGTCAAGTCACTGGATCTAACCAACGATTTTATCTACTTAGCCATAAATAAATATGATTTCAAAATTTAAAAAATGTTTATGTATTACTTGTAATTGCATGCATGAGGACCAGCATAAATAGTTATAAATAATTATTGACTGATTTTATCAGTGTCATAATTTTGCGTTATAACAAGTATTAATAATGTAGTAACAAGGGTCTGCAAATTAGAGGAGAGAGTTATCAGTAATATTGTTCTGACTTCAAATCTGCAGTTATCTGCCTTTAACTCTCTTTCTCTCTCTCTCTCTCTTTTTTATTTTTAAATAAAATTTGGTGAGGTGTGAGCAAATTTTCATTTAAAAAATGCGGCCCTGCCAAAAATGTATGGAAATAACTGCTCTAAGTATACACTGTCATTAGATATGATGTGCTCTGGCCGCTCAGCTACAGAGTGCATTAATGAACAAAGTAAAGGTAAATAATGCCTTTGAACACAGATTTTTCTGTGATTCTTGAATTCTAAGAATATGTGTTTTGGATCCAAACATAAGCAAAGAAACAAAATTAATGTATAGTTTAGAATCTTCTTTATCAAAAAAATTCTGAACATGAAATCTTAGAAGACAGAAAATGTCATTTATTCTAGATACGCACCTCTCTCTCTATATATATTTACATACAAAGGATTAATATAGAGAAGTTGTCACTTAACTGAGCAGACTCTTCTTAGTTAAGTGACAAACTTTTCTATCTTCTTCTTCTATCTGCCCTGTCCCTTCAGGACATAGGCAATCATGGCTTTCTACGTTTCCCTATCCCTGGTGGCTCTTAGCATGCCTTCTCCTGTTACACCATGCAATCCTCGTTCCGTCATCCACCTGATCAGATCCTTCAAATATGTTATCCATTGCTTTCCCATGTCTTTTTTCCCTCTATCTGGCCTGTTAGTATCAGGTTCTCCAAGCCCTCCTTCCACATTGCATGTCCCAGGAACTTCAGCTGTTTCTTCCTGATGCTCAATATTAATTTCCTTTTTGTTTCCATCATTTTTAGGGCCTCATCATTGCTCACATGCTTGATCCATGATATTCGCAGCATCCTTCTATATTAATCCTATTAACATTCTATATCTCTTCTGATATTGAGTAAATTTATGATAAAAAATCTGCTTTTCATATTTTTATCAGTAAACTACTGGAAAAATAACAATCTTGGTGCTAGACATTATCACAACTCAATACTATATATATATCCCTTGTTTCCTGTTTAGGATGTGGTTTCTGATTTTCTCTTTTCCAATCTTTTCATTGTTTTCTTTTCTTTTTTTTTTTCAATTGGAGTAGATAGACTAAACTATCGCCCAGTTCACACTCCACCCACGTCTATGGAACAGGTGAAGAGGCTCATCCCTTGTTCCCTGTTTAGGATGTGGTTTCCAGTTTTCTCTTTTCCTATCTTTTCACTTTTTTTTTTTTTTCAATTGGAGTAGATAGACTAAACTATCGCCTGGTTCACACTCCACTCACGTCTATTGAACAGGTAAAGAGGCTCATCCCTTGTTCCCTGTTTAGGATGTGGTTTCCGGTTTTCTCTTTTCCTATCTTTTCACTTTTTTTTTTTTTCAATTGGAGTAGATAGACTAAACTATCGCCCGGTTCACACTCCACCCACGTCTATTGAACAGGTGAAGAGGCTCATCCCTTGTTTCCTGTTTAGGATGTGGTTTCTGGTTTTCTCTTTTCCTATCTTTTCACTTTTTTTTTTTTTCAATTGGAGTAGATAGACTAAACTATCGCCTGGTTCACACTCCACTCACGTCTATTGAACAGGTAAAGAGGCTCATCCCTTGTTCCCTGTTTAGGATGTGGTTTCCGGTTTTCTCTTTTCCTATCTTTTCACTTTTTTTTTTTTTTCAATTGGAGTAGATAGACTAAACTATCGCCCGGTTCACACTCCACCCACGTCTATTGAACAGGTGAAGAGGCTCATCCCTTTTTTTCTGTTTAGGATGCAGTTTCCGGCTTTCTCTTTTCCAGTCTTTTTACTCTTACATAGCCCCCTGCACATCAGTGGCATTATTGCCTTGCTTGGGGTGATATGATTAAAAAAAAATATGTATAATTATTAACCCGTTATTGCTTAGAATCAAACCAGACCAGTAAAAAGTTGTATCAAAAAGTGCTGAATATATATTTAAAGAAAAAGTTAAAATTTAACATGTAAAACTTTTGAATAAATATATTAGGACCTTGAATAATTTCTTGCTGATTTTTCATGAAAGGTAATGTTTGATTTATAAAAAATAGTAAGAAACATTTCACTGAAAGTATTGTCCATCGCTAGCCACTACTTTTTACCATCTTTCTGGCAGCATTTGAATTTCCTGTTAGAAAAACGACACGTCTTTTGAGGTTAACCGTGAATCAACCCATTATTGTTATTTTCATAAAAAAGAAAGTGCTGCTCAGCCAGGCCATGTGCCATCAATCAAAACAAGTGATAACTAAACTGGGCAATGTCTAGTGAATACGGAGAGTGGGCTAGGATTTCACATTTAAGTGTTTCCAATAGGTTTTCTCTCATTTTACAACATGTGGCCTCGCATTGTCATGTTGCAAAATCACTTTGTCATGTCTCTGTCCACCCCACTCATCAGTATTATCTTCCTTCTCATACTCTCTTCCTGATACCCTCTGTAACCTGTCACTCTTTCTCATAACATTCCTCCTATGTAACACCCTGGACAACAGTGACAGTAAAATGCCTTGCTTGGGGGCCATACAGTTATAAAAAAAATAAAAATATTTATAAATTCTTTACAAATGTATTGAGCATTTTATAAAAAAATAAATATTAAACTGTGAAATATATATCCATTAGTTTAAACCATATATAAATATATATATATATATATATATATTCGGTTTCAGTCCTGGGTAAAAAGCAATAGGATGTCTAACCGTACTGATGAGCTGTGATATAGCAAAACAGATCTGTCTACAGATGACTATATATATATATATATATATATTCGTGGATATGCACATATATATCATGTTATATAACTACACTTACTCTTACAAAATGGGAAAATGTAAGGATGGTGGAAAACTTAACAAAAATTAATTAAATCTTTCTTGTCAGCCATATTTAATGAAAGATGTTTGAAAGAAAGTTTACTGCGCAAATATACATTAATTTGTGTATATATATATATATATGCGTGTGTGTGTGTGTGTGTGTGTGTGTGTGTGTGTGCGCATAATCTTATTAAAAATGTGATGGAAAGAATGATAAATAACAGTATTATATTGTTGTGAAATCATCTGAAAATGAAAGCTTTGAGGACATAGAATATTTTATTTGTTGCATTGAAGTCACTGTTTCTGAGGCTGTTTTTCAAAGACATACGTCTTTCATTGTGCAGTCTGAATCAATTAAGCCAATGAAAAATACTCAATCCTAAAAAATCAGGTCAGTAAAATGGACTGAGGAAATCAACGTAGAAAATTGATTACAGGTTTTAATTTCTTTGATGACAAATTAAATTCTCGTTATGTTAAACTTTATTAATGGGAATTAAATCAATTTGATTTTTAATACATTTTTGTCATGAGTGAATAATTTGATTAGGAATGCAACTATTATTATGCTAAGGATATTAACAATAAGATATTTATTTTTACCCACAGCATCATAACATTAGGTGAAAAAATTAGTTTTCTTTGTGAAATTTCTTTCATGTATCACCAACAGCTATCTGATTATATCTTTCT
Source organism: Ascarosepion bandense (assembly GCA_037127315.1). NCBI lineage: Eukaryota > Metazoa > Mollusca > Cephalopoda > Sepiida > Sepiidae > Ascarosepion > Ascarosepion bandense. The sequence goes on along the minus strand of JBBBDQ010003086.1, from coordinate 56,440 downwards.
CTATTAATTTCTCCTTGGATCAATTTATTTCAGGCTGTTCATGTATTTTTCTCTATATCTGTATGGCTATCTATCTATATATGTATCTATCCACATTTTTATATTTCTCTTAGTCTTTTGATATCTCACTCACTCACACTCTCTCTCTCCATAGGATCACTGGTGACACTAAGTATGAATTTACATGAGCTACTAGATTAGCAACTAGGTCCCATCCTTTTACAGTGAAGCTGATAAAGTGTAACCACAATTTTTACTCTAACAGCTTCTTTTCTCGCACTTCCGACCTGTGGAATTCCCTTCCATATACTCGTTTCTCCGACAACTACAATCTCCAGGAATTTATATGTAACGTCAATAAATATCTCCTATCACACTAACTCACATCCATTCTCACAAGCTCTTTTTCCATCCACTCCACCCACATCCTCGGTATCCTCATCCGTATATTACCCTCCTTCTGACATTTCCTATAACTAACCCTTCTTTCTCATCACTTTCCCCTATGTAACTCCCTGTGCAACAGTGGAAGTAGAATGCTTTGCTTGGGGTGAGATGATTAAAAATATATATGTATATAAAGCAAAAATATAATATTTATGATAATGGTTAGAAACTAGTTTTCTTTTTGCAATTCCAACTGACTCTCTCTCTTTCTATCTATCTCTCCTAGGATTGATATATTTCAGTTTTTGTCTATATTTCTGAGATGCAGTAGTATTTACACTATTTACATTATTCAGACTATTTTCCTTATTTTTGTTGCCATTTGTGCAATGTTTCAGCTATCAGGCTACAGCAGTGGTGAACAAGTAACTTAGAGTGGAGTTAGGAGGAGGCTACCAAAAGAGGCCTGGAATTGAACTTACAGCTCTTTGGGCCAAGTCACTGGAACTAACCAATGTCTATATCCACACCAGGAGGAGGTCCAGACACTACCGGACAATGTGATCTCAATAAGATCATCAATGCAGTTCCCTATGGAAAAAGCGAGTGACAACAAATTGGCATTCCTGATTGTGCTAATAACTCGAATAGAAGGGGTGTTCAAGACATCCGTATATTCTGCAACATGCACCGGACAGTACCTCAGCTTCAACTCCCTCCACCCATACAATGTAAAGAAAGGGATCGTCCACTGCCTGCAACATCAAGCAAAAGTTCAGTGACATTCAAACAGGAAATGGTCAGTATAAGCAGTACCTTACAAAATAATAATTATCCAAGGTACATGACAACAACTCCAATGAAGATGAAAGGGAGGGTACATGAGGATAATAACTCTAAACTACCCTATGTGAAGGGGTTATCAAAGAAAATACAAAGGTTCTGTGGTATATATAACACCAGGACAATCTTCAGAAGTGGTTTTACACTTTGCAGGTACCTCTCTTGAGTCAGTCAGTTAAGTGCCATACATGATACACGCTTGGGCGATCATGTCCCAAAAGAGACATGACTGACTGGGCAGAAGATTATCCCGCAGTAGGTTGTCATTGCTTTCTGCGGTAGACTGGTTGCCGACCAAGGCTATAGAACCCAATCTGTCCTGTTATTTAACCCATAACTGGAAGGAAGAGACGGATTAATACCTTTCCCAAGGGTATTTGCGCGTAAGTGAATACAATGGATTCAACTGGAATTTGAACTCGGCTCCCCGGCTTCTCGTTCCGAGAATGAGGAAAACATGACTGTGTGTATGCTATTCCATGTAGCTGTGGAAAGAAATATAAAGGAGAAACAGGCCGCCCTCTTAAGGTAACACTACAAGAACATCGCAAAGTCGTAACACAAGAAGAGATAGAAAAATCAGGTGTAGCTGACCACATATGAAGGGAGAAAGTGGACCACCACCCCCTATGGAATGTAGCTGAATTAATAGAGAATGCCACTGGAAACTACATAAACTTAAGGAATCAGCACATATGCTAGGATACAAAAATCCCCTAAGTCGACCAAGCATAGAGATGAATACAATATGGGAACCAGTAATACAGAGTGCCAGAGAAAATCATTAGTGTCAAACATTACCATATGAGCTCTGGTAAAAATGGTTACTGAATATTAGGTTTATAAGTCCCAGAAATTCAGTTGTTCTTGTCCTTAAGGACACATGGCCCAGTAGATATAGACGTTGGTTAGTTTCTGTGACTTGACCCAAAGAGTTGTGAGTTCAATACCAGGCTACAGCAGTGGTGAACAAGTAACTTACAGGGTTAGAGGAAGACTACTAAAACAGCCCTTTGCACAAGGAATGAGAATGATATATTCCAGTGATTGTGTGGTGATACTGAGCAAGTGAGGGACCGGATGTTTGCCCTCAGAGGTCCAGAAAGCAAATGACCAAAACTGGTCTTTGCGTATCTTGGCTCCACGCAGAAGTTCTGGAGGTAAATAAAAAATAAATAAATATCAAATTCCTTTTATGGACCTGTAGCGGAACTCTGGATCCTGATTGGTCATCAAATCGCAAAATTCAAAATACGTCAGAGAAACGGTTTTTCCACATCTAAAGAAAAAATCATTCTGTGAGCCATACCACAGGACTGAATTGAATATTCAAGGATGGTCTCTAGCCGGTCACGGCGGTCATTTCAAAGGAGGCAAGTTGCTGACACACATCTAAGATGCAACTCTCAACTTCAAGTGACCCAGACATTGTCCTCTCTCTCTTTCTCTTTCTCTATCTCAACAATTAATGCTACAAACAACTTTATCATGGAATACGAACTTTACTCATAACTTCTTACTAAGGTTTATAATTGAACATTAATTTCTACAACTCTTGTTATTCCTCCTCTTAATGAATTACTATGTTAACATACAAAAAGGATATTTTATTATTCCACTCTTCTACATATTCCAACCTGCCGACGACCAACCTTCTGATGAAAAACCTTCTGATATTCAACATAAAACTTATAAGCTGCAGGGAGTTAGGTTAAGAAAGACACAAGGCCAAAAAAAAGAAATATTAACCAGCCCCCTACATTTCAATTGTAATAAAGGGTTCGATTCAAAATTTCTAGCACCTCATACAGAGCATATAAACGCCAACAAAGCTGAGAACAATAGTCCGAATAATGTAAATATTGTTATTTTGGTTTGTTCATATCTCTATGTCTGTATAGTTTTCTATCTATCTATCTATCTATGTAAGGCTGCTCATGTCTATTTATCTACCTATTTGTTTACCTACCTATCTGCCTACTTTTAAATCTTTATTTTAAAAAATTATATTATGAATAAGCAGACATAATGTTTGCAATTTATTTAACCTGACATATACAGATGACTATATATAAATAGGTATGGGTGTAGCAGTATAGCCCGGCGTTGCTCGGGTGTAATGAAAGCTTTAAAACTAATCCATGGTCCTGGAGCTCAGACTCTTTGGACGTTGGCGCGAAAGACTAAAAAGCAATAGTTGTTTCCAGTTAAAGCAAAACCGTAAACTGAAAGAAAAATGAATGGATGTAAGTCAAATTTTTATTTCCTGGTATCAATATCAAATAAGTTTTTTTCATCGTAAACTGAATTTTGAAGGCTAAGTCCACACAAATACACAAATACAAAAACACACATACACATGCATGTGAGCATAAACACACTCACTCATACATATACGTTTCCCCACACATTTCTCTAATAACTCTAATAGACCTGACTCACTGGTAGATCTCTGTTTAGCTTCTATCAGTGACTCTTGCAATGTCAAGCAGCTTTGCCCTTTTAGAAACTCTGACCATACAGTGATTTTCGTTAACTCTCCTTTCACTCCCCCCTCCCCCCAGGGACCTCAGACTTGCAAAAATATCTTACTGCTACCAAAGAGCAGACTGGGACTCCTTCCTCAATTTTCTGTGATATCCCTTGAAACAAAGTTTTTAGTCCTCCCGTTGGAGATTGTGCATCTGAGGTCACCTCTTGGCATCAATGCTTTAATCCCAGTCAGAAAATTGCAACTTAAACCCCATTCGTTCCCCTGGTTTTCCCCTGCTTGCTCAGTTGCTATCACCCACAGGAATCACTTCTTTCAGCTTTATCAGACCTTTTTGCCTCTGCTCATAATGAGTGCAAAAGAATCCTTAATGATGCTAAGCTGCTGTTTGCTGACAGAATAAAGCAGCATATAACATCCCATAATAATATATAATAAATAATGTAACTATAATTATTCATAAATAACATATTATAATATATAATATATATAATAAATAACATATATATATTATATGAATTATAATTATAAACATCATTATAACTATAATAAATAACAGCAAGCCCTCAATACCTGCTTTAATCCATAAATGGGAAGTCCTCAAATCTTCAGTGAACAAGGTTGAGTGCTTTGCTCACATTCTTCATTAACTTGACATTGGATTTGTCTGGGGTATTCATACCCAACTTCCCACCTAGAACTGAGGCTCAGCTGAGCAACATTCACATCACCCCCTTGCTGGTCTCTAATATAATTTCAAAGCTTGACCCCATAAAGTGAGCTTGAGCTGTTGCCCTGGATAGCTCCAATGTGTTTGACAGAGTCTGACATGTTACACAAACTATAGGATAATGTTATAACTGGATGATTGTTTGATCTAATCCAGTCATTCCTTTCAAATCGCGTAATGAATGTAGTATTGAACAGACATGCCTCCAAATACTATCATATGAATGCAGGTGTCCCTCAAGGCTCTATCCTAGGTTATACGCTTTTTCTGACTTTTATCAATGATCTCCCTGATGTAATCAGATCCCAAGTAGGCATCTTCACTGACAACACAACCATTTACTCCCACCTCAATCAGAAATTTGCTGAGGCTAACAATGCAGACATCACTGCTGAGCTTGAAAAGGACCTTCAATCTGTGGTGGACACAGGTAAGAAATGGCCCATGAATTTTAATGCTTCCAAAGCAAAGATGCTGTCTGTTAACCACCATAGACAATTGCTCCTACATCACCATTAGTATGGACCAGGCTAGTCTCCCTGAAAGCAAAACACTGCGCCTCCTTGGCCTAACTCTCACAGCCAACCCCAAGTGGAATGACTACATTGAATCCATAGCTAAATTTGCTGCTAGGAAGGTTGTAGGGCCAGAACCTTAAAGAATCCATCCTGCACATATACCCCGAGCAAGGTGTTTATAAATCATTGAATGCTGTTGTCACATCTGGTCAGCTGCTCCTGCTATTCATCTTGGAGTTTTTGACAAAATTCAACGGAGAATCTGCAATGTGATCGATTCTGACTTGGTAGCTCAGTTACAGTCACTTTGTCTCTTCTACAAATACTTTTACAGCTTCTACTTCAATAAGCTTAGCTCCCTGGTGCCCCCTCTGCATGAATTTACTTGAGCTACTAGACTAGCAATTAGGTCCCACCATTTTACAGTAAAACCAATCAAATGTAACTGCAAGTTCTACTCTAGCAGCTTCTTTTCTTAAACTTCCTGCCTGTGGAATTCGCTTCCGTATCCTTGCTTTCCTGAGAGCTACAATTTCCAAGAATCTAAATGTAAGGTCAATTGCCATCTCTTATCTCCTTGACTTACATCCTTTCCCTGACAACCCTAGTATCATGTTTTGTCTCCCTTTCCACTCTACTCTCATGAAGTTCTCTTCACACCAGTGTTCTCTTCCTTCTCTTACCCATTTTCTGACACCCCCTATAACTTCTCATTACTCTCCTCTTATGTAACCCCCTGCACACCAGTGGCAATACTGCCTTACTTGGGGTGAAATGATTAGAAAAAAAAGTGAAAATCATTAAGGAATAAAATTAAAAAGAAAAGTAGAAAAAAATAGGAAGTAAATGAAATGGAGAATATAAATATGGAAAAAGAAAAGTTGGTGCTATATGAATTAGTCAGAGTCTAAATATTCAAGCAAGAATTTGTTTTTATGTCTGCATATGGTCATTAATTCACTTCTTTTGTTTAATAAATTTGGGTTATTTAGGTGTTTTAAGATTATAAGTTATTTTAAAAGACATGTTAGATCTATTTCTTATTTCATTGTAAAATTTGATTTAAATGGTGATTTCCTAGGTAATAGTTGAGTCTTTGTTGTTATTCTTTGAAAAACAAAAGATATTTGGATAGAGTAGTACTATTCTTGTACTTAATATTATTAAAAGTCCATTTATGATTATTGAATTTTGATTTTCATTGACCATTCGCTGATCCAAACTAGAACAGTATCACCGTCAGAATGTATACTAGCTTTGTTGATTATACTTTCAGTCATATACTGACTGTTACATGAACAGATCCTTTTTATTCGATAGTTACTGTTATTTTTGGTCATGTATCTGTTATTGCTAGTAGAGCTACTATTATTTTGCAGATTGACATGTTTTCATTTAGTATTATTTTATTATGTAGGGAGTTATATTTATCAAAGTTCTTGGTGTAACTATAATTAATCTTGACATTGTTTATATTGAAAATCTTTTTAGTGTAGGAGGATGATTGAAATGTATGTGGATTAAATTTAGGAAAATTTTACCAATGTTAGTTTTGATGTAATTACTAAAAGGTGGGTTGAAACGTATGATGTTACATTTGTGTGATTTCGGTATATATTTAGCTTCTTTGCTTTTATCAGTAGTTGAGCTATTAGACTAGCAACTAGGTCCCACCCTTTTACTGTGAAACCAATAAAATGTAACTGCTACTTCTACTCTATCAGCTTCTTTTCTCTCACTTCCCACCAGTGGAATTTCCTTCTGTATACTTGCTTCCTCGACAGCTACAATCTCCAAGAATTTAAATGTAAGGTCAATAGTCATCTGCTATCTCACCAACTTTCTCTCAAGCTCTTTTCTTCATCCACTCTACTCCCATCACACCAGTATTCTCATCTTTCTATTAACTTTTTCCTGACGTTCCTACCTGTCAATGTTTCTCATCACTATGTAACTTCCTGTGGCAGTAAAACTGCCTTGCTTGGGGTGAAATGATTAAAAAAAAAATTTTAAATTACATTGTGATTACTTTAGGGTAACACCTTAATATATTTAATTTTACTGCTGTCAAAATTAGCCTTATTACTAGAGTTAAAAGATAATCGGAATTGGATAGATTTATGAATATTGTTTAGTATTCTATGGTGTTCGTTAGAATCTCTGTGAAAGTATTTGTGGTTGTAAGAATCTTTAATATATGGTTCGTATATTCCATTATTTAGATTGAAAGTTACATCAAGGAAGTTGATCACTTTAGCATTACTGGTAGTAGTGATTTTGAGTTTGTGATCTTTAAGAACTTGATCGGGCCTTTTCTAAGTCAGTCAGTTTCTTGTGCGTTTGTATTTCTTAGAAGGTTTAATCTGTTATCTCTGTATAATCCAATGTTTTTTTTTATTTTGAGGAGACACCTTCATGTTTGATTCTGCAGAGGCCGGTGAATTGGTTGGCAACTTGTTATTGTGGAGACTAAGGTATTTCAAACTTTTCAGCTATCAGTCAGTCAGTCAGTTATATGCCATAAATGATACACGCTTGGGTGATCATGTCTTGAAAGAGACATGACTGACTGAGCAGAAGACTTTTTCAGTAACTTATGCATTTATTCGTGGTCTTCGGTCCTCATTGATACGTGCTAGGCTCCTTGAAACTGACACTCTAACTCTCGCAGAAGCTACTCAATGTGCTAGGGCTTTAGAACAAGCTCACTTTCGCGCGGAATCGTATGCCACCCAGATTGGAGCAGCCGCCGTTACTTCTATTACTGGAACTAAAAATGTGTTGACCGATTCTGCCGAGGAGGCCACTGGTATTTCTAAAAATTCTGCTCTAACTGATTCTCCAATGAAGTGTGACTCTGTACTGTTCTCTGCTGCCCTTCCTGTTCGTGGCAAGTGTTACAACTGTGGAGAGAGACGTCACTTTAAGGACGACCGCCGCCTCTGCCCTGCCCGCAATAAGGTATGTCGAAGCTGTGGTAAACTCGGACATTTTTCTAAAGTTTGCCGTTCTACTCTACCGAGACATTCACGTTCTTCTTCTGCTATAATAGGGGCCCGTGCTAAAGGTGGTGATAGTTGCCCTCCTATCACCGAAACTGTGGAGTTAAAAGGGAAAAAGTTAACTGCCCTTATAGACACCGGCAGTTCTGATAATTTTATCAGTGCCCGTATTGTCAAAAAAATGAGACTGCCCACTTTAAAACGGAACTCCGTAATTTCTATGGCATCATCCGCCGTTTCCCTTAAACTGTCTGAATATTGCACCGAGAACGTTTTCTTCAATGGTTGCGAATATAAAGAGATTGACCTTACTGTGCTTCCTGACTCCTGTATGGACATTATACTCGGAATGCCGTTTTTGAAACTACACCGGGGTATTACTATTTCTTTTGGTGGATCTCAGGAAGTTTTAAAAATCTGCGCGCTAACCAGGATCAGTTGTGCCCCTGTAAAATTGTTCCGAAACCTGACCCCTGATTGCAGACCCATTGCTACTAAATCCCGAAACTACCGTGATGAGGATGCCCGATTTATTGAAAAAGAAATTCTTCAACTGCTTGAAGACGATGTCATTGAAACCAGCTATTCACCGTGGCGTGCTCAAATTGTTGTGACTTCGTCGCCTAATAGAAAGAAACGATTGGTGGTTGATTTTTCCCAAACCATTAACCGTTTCACACTACTTGACGCGTACCCTTTGCCTCGGATTGAGGATCTCGTAAACCAAATTGCCCAGTATCATATTTTTAGTACGATTGATTTGTCTAAAGCTTACTACCAGATCGAAATTTGTCCCGAAGATCGGCCTTACACGGCTTTTCAAGCTGGAAATCGTTTGTATCAATTCAAACGAATACCCATGGGTGTCACTAATGGGGTTTCTGCCTTTCAACGATTTATGAATTCCTTTATTTCTGAAAATAAGTTATCCGGAACTTTTTCTTACATTGATGACATTACTATTTGTGGTAAAACTCAAGAGGAGCATGACGCTAACTTGGAACGTTTCTTAAAGGCTGCCTCAACATACAACCTCGAAATAAACCGAGAAAAATCAAAGTTTTCGCTTCGTTCTATCAATTTGCTTGGATACCAAATCTGTGACGGAACTATTCAACCTGACCCTGAGCGTTTGAAACCTCTTTTGCAAATGCCTCCTCCTTCGGATTCAAATTCGTTAAAGAGGTGCCTTGGTATGTTTTCTTACTACGCGAAATGGATACCTAAGTATTCACACAAAATTCGTCCCCTGGTTGAAAATAAACAATTTCCCATGCCTCCTATAGTTGTGAATTCTTTCGAAAAACTTAAGAAAGACGTTGCCGAATCATCTGTAAAGGTTATCGACGACGAACTACCATTTACTATTGAAACCGATGCCTCAGAGAAAGCTATAGGAGGCACTCTCCTACAGGCTGATAGGCCTGTAGCATTCTTTTCCCGATCATTAAACCCATCTGAAATACGACTACACATAGTTGAAAAAGAGGCTTACGCGATAGTTGAATGTGTCCGAAAATGGAGGGACCTCCTTGTTGGGAAGCACTTTACTATCATAACAGACCAGCAAGCCGTATCTTTTATGTATAAGCCAGCTAACCGAGGAAAAATTAAAAATGATAAAATCATTCGGTGGAAAATGGAGCTTCTCCCGTTCTCGTACGATATAAAACACCGTCCCGGAAGTGAAAACACCGTTGCCGATGCTTTGTCGAGAGTGTGTGGTGCTGCTGCTTCCTCCTTGGAGGAGCTAAGGACCATACACAGTTCATTAATACACCCTGGGGTTCAACGTTTTTGGCACTTTATACGATCACAAAATATGCCATACTCAATTGATGAAGTTCGGCGCGTGACATCCGAGTGTACAACTTGTGCAAAAATAAAACCTCAATTTTCCAGCCCTACTAATAATACGCTAATCCGCTCTACTGCTCCCTTTCAGCGCCTCTCTGTAGACTTCAAAGGGCCTGTCCCGGCATCATCGAAAGGATGCCGTTACCTATTTACTATCGTCGATGAGTACAGTCGATTTCCCTTTGCATTCCCGTGCCGTGATTGTTCTTCGCAAACCGCAATCAAGTGCTTGACGAATATTTTTTCTATTTTTGGACTCCCCACTTTCATCCATTCTGATAGAGGAACGTCGTTCGTGTCCGAGGAGTTCAGAAATTTCCTGACGAGACTTGGGGTTGGGTACAGTAACACCACTGCATACAACCCAAGAGGCAACGGTTAGTGCGAGCGTTACAACGGCGTTATTTGGCACTCAATATTATTGGCCTTGGAATCTAAACGGTTACCCCTTAGTGCTTGGCAGGACGTTCTGCTCGATGTTTTAAATTCTATTCGTTCCCTACTATGCACTAGTACAAATGTGACTCCCCACGAACGCTTGTTCAAATTTGAAAGGCGCTCTTCTACCGGTACTGCCTTACCTGTTTGGCTCTGCGAACCTGGAAGGGTACTGCTGAAACGGTTTGGCAACAGGAGCAAGTATGACCCGATCGTAGAGGTGGTGGAACTCCTCGAGGCCAACCCTACTCATGCAAGAATACGGCATGATGACGGCCGGGAGGATTCAGTGACGCTAAGACATTTGGCTCGTTTTCCACGCTCTGATGAACATCAGGGTCCTGCTGAGAATACTCGACCCGACCTTGCAAATGCAGACCCGGCCCGTTTGATTGAAACAAGTCCAGTTGACACTACACTTAATGCGGAGGAAATAGAGAATCAGCCTTCCCAGAGACCTGCCAGTCCTTCGAATAGTGAACTGCCCCCGCGGCGGTCTAGCAGGATTCGTAGACCAGTTCAGCGACTGGACTTATAAATAAAATAAATAAAATAATATATACACCCACCTTGCAATCTCTCTTACTAGTGGGGGGAGATTGTTATATTTTCGTAAAAATTTCTATTGCACGTGATTTTGCACACGTTCCTTTTCCTTTAAAAAGGCTGAGTTCTTTTCTTTCTTCGGCATTTTGTTTACCTGCTCTTGCGTTTACTGCATGCTCTTGTGTTGCGAAATTAGTTCTGTAAAGCCTATTAAAGAGGTTTTGTTTCCGTCTTCAGTTACGTTAAAACACCACCACACTACAGTAACCTGGTTGCCAACCAAGGCTATAAAACCCAATCTGTCCTGCTATTTAACCCATAACTGGAGGGAGAAGAGACAGATTAATATCTTTCCCAAGGGTATTTGTATAAGTGAATCAAATGTATTCAACTGAAATTTGAACTCAGCTCTCTGGTTTCTCATACTGAGCCAATATCCACTGCAAATCAAATTAGTCGTAACTATTTTTCCAAACTTGAAGGTCCATTCATACTTGTCTTTCCGATAGAGACGGCATAAGTTTAAAAAAGTGATATGTCTGAAAGAAATAAAGAAATTGACTTCTTGAAAATCTTGAAAAGACCATGGCTCTTTAGGATGTGGATGGACATGGATCTCCACACTTTCCCATCCATTGTAACATATTTGTAAAATATTTGGATTCTTTCTATTCCACCATCAATTTACACAAATTTGGTTACTTAATATCTCTTTTTGCTTCTCTTGCTTTCAGCATGTCCTGTGAATGACTAATTCTCAGAGCCTTCTTTCTTTAATATCTTTTCAACTTTTCTGATTATAAGTACAAGTGTTTCTTTCAATACAATTTTCCTTAAAACTTACTTGTTCTTCAAATGTTTTCAGTATCCTGTTGCCTCTTTCTTTTTATAGAGATGCTCACCAATACAAGGCCAAAGAGTCACTTGAGGTAGAGTTTACTGTGTAGTGCTGCATGATCTTTCTCCACCATATAAGAGCATCAACATTACATAACAATTAAGTACTGTTTTCTATTTTTACTCAAGTTTTTCTGTTTTTTTTATACTTTGCTTAGCTTTTGAATGAATACTTTTCCAATGTGACAGTTTCCAACATTATCAAAACATTTTGCAGATATTTAAATTCCTGTCCATGGCTCTCCACACTTTCCTGTCCTTGTAGCTTCTAATAAATTTTATCTTTTTGTTATCCCTCCTAAACCTTTTTTCACTATCCATTTACTCAAGCTCATTCATCTTCTTCGTGCCATCACGGCTCTCCACAATTTCCTGTCTTTGTAGCTCATAATAAATTTTGTCTTTTTGTTATTACTACTACACATTGATCCACTATTCATTTATTTAAGCTCATTCTTCTTCTATGTGCCGTGACCCTTCAGGACGTTGACGATCACGGCTGTCCACAATTTCCTGTCTTTTGTAGCTTATAATAAATTTTATCTTTTTATTATCCCTCTTAAACCTTTTTTCACCATCCATTTACTCAAGCTCATTCTTCTTCTTCTTTGTACAATCTCTCTTTAAGGTGTAGGTGATCATGGCTCTCCACAATTTCCTGTTCTTTGTAGTTTATAATAAATTTTGTCTTTTTATTATCCCTCTTAAACCATTTTTCACCATCCATTTACTCAAGCTCATTCTTCTTCTTCTTTGTACCATCTCTCTTTAAGGTGTAGGTGATCATGGCTCTCCACAACTTCCTGTTCTTTGTAGCTTATAATAAATTTTGTCTTTTTATTATCCCTCTTAAACCTTTTTTCACCATCCATTTCCTCAAGCTCATTCTTCTTCTTTGTGCCATCTCTCTTTAAGGTGTAGGCGATCAAGGCTCTCTACAACTTCCTGTTCTTTGTAGCTTTTAATAAATGTTGTCTTTTTATTATCCCTCTTAAACATTTTTTCACCATCCATTTCCTCAAGCTCATTCTTCTTCTATGTGCCATGTCCCTTCAGAATATTGGCGATCATGGCTCTTAACAATGTCCCGTCCTTCATAGCTTTTAATAAATTTCATCTTTTTGTTATCCCTCCTAAACATTGTTTCATTATCCATTTATTCAAGCTCGCTAGATAGGTTATGTATTGTTTTCGTCTGTAACCTCTTGCATTCAATCTATCTTGTGTGTATGAAATTTTCCAAGCTCCCTTTTCTCACTATACAACTTAGGAATTTCAACTATGTTATGCATAAGTCATTTTTGTTTCTATTTTCATTAAAATTTAGCCTTTTCTCACATGTTCAGTCCATGCTATCCTCAGCATCTTTCTGTAAAACCACATTTTGGTTGCTTCAAGTTTCTCTGTCATCTTTGATGATATTCTCAAGCATTTGCTCACGTATAGGAAGACTGCAGTTACTAAAATTTAAATACCTGGGAAGTATTCTAACACAAGACGGAAGGCATGATGCAGATATCCAAAGGCAAATTGGCATGGCTAAGGAAGCATTACAGAAGTTGAGTAAAGTATTAAGAAACAGGACAATTTCACTAGAAACAAAGAAGAGAGTACTGGATTACTATGTGTTGTCAGTTCTTCAATATGGCAATGAATGCTGGACAATATCATCAAAGATGAAGGAAAAACTTGAAGCAACTGAAATGTGGTTCTACAAAAGGATGCTGTGAATATCATGGACCGAGCATGTGAGCAATGATGAGGTTTTGGAAAGGATGGAAACAAAATGGAAATTAATACTGAGCATCAGGAAGGGACAGCTAAAGTTCCTGGGACATGCAATGAGGAAGGAGGGTTTGGAGAACCTGATACTAACAGGCCAGATAAAGGGAAAAAGTGACAGGGAAAAGTAGCGGATAACATATTTGAAAAACCTGATCAGGTGGATGATGGAACGAGGGTTGCGTGGTGTAACAGGAGAAAGTGTGCTAAGAGCCACCAGGAATAGAGAGATGTGGAAAGCCATGATTGCCTATGTCCTGAAAGGACAGGGCACATAAAAGAAGAATATATATGCCAACTGTTTATAAGAAATTATAATGTGGATATAAAATAGGGGATCAATTCTATATTATAATCAATATATAAACTGATTCCTCATTTTGTGGATATGCTATTTTCTATACATTTATATTCTAGATTTATGGTCTTGAGCTAGTGGATAGCAGAGCCGGGTTTGGGTGGTTGAACAGGAGAAAGCGTGCTAAGAGCCACCAGGGATAGAGAGATGTGAAAAGCCATGATCACCTACGTCCTGAAAGGACAGGGCACATAAAAGAAGAAGAAAAAGAAGATGAAAAATGACTAACCCTTTGGCTAATATAACATTATAACGTTCTGTTGATTGACTACAAATAGACGAAGCTTGTAATATTATATGTGGCTCCATTGATTTCCTATTCTTTATCCTCATTTCCTTGGAACCAAAAGCAACGATGCCATGGACTTTATTTTAAGAAGTAAAAGAAAAGAAGATAATTTTAATGCAAAAAAAAGAACTGTTATTTTCCCCATACCTTGGAGGCATTGGCTTAGATTAAAACCTGTAAACAGCATCCAGGATTTACAAAGGGAAGATGTCCAGAAATGATTACTATTTGGAATCTATCACTGTTCAACGTATATTTTTTTTATCTGGAGCAATTGACCGATTCCGGCTTTGTTTGCGTCTGTCAGATTCAATAGTGTGCACCTGTTTTTGGCCAACAGAACTTAGATATTTATAGGATTTGGTTAAACATATTTTTTTTCACTTACTTTCCTTTGCACTTCATTCCATTAAAATACCCTCAACCCACCTAAATATTGATCCTTCATTGGAAATAATTTCTCTTTATTGATCTTTGTGCTTCAAGTAGCGGCATATTGAAAGTAGAATTGATTACTGTCCGTCAGTAAGTTTCCAAGAAAAAAAATAAAGTAATCTGATTATTTATGACAACATTGAAACATCAGTTCTCATTCATTCACCAGAGTTAAGCAATGTAGAGCCTGGCCAAAACCTAGATTGAGAAGACCACTTGAAAATGCCACATACTGTAAGCCTGGAAGTGTGGGTAGGGTAATGGATAATGATTCAGGATGAGAAATTGGAGAGCAGTGTTTGAAATCCAGTCTAGTTTATTACATTTACATTACTTATGGGAAAGCTAAGAATATACCTCTTCTCCCCACACATATGGATTAAATAGTATGGCATAAATGAAAATCATGATTATCTACAAAAAACATGTTATCACAATATTCACTTGTAAATAAATAAAATACAAGAATTATTTATACAAATCCAAAAATAACCTCCGGGTTTAAATAAGCTATAAAAGCTTGTTAGCCTGTGATGAAAGAAATCAATCAATAAATCAATCAATAATGATTTAAAGATAAAGATCAACATAATAGTTGGTAAAGGCATGAATCCAAATCTCTCTGAATTCTATACATGTACTAAATAGAGACAAATAATCAATGAAATTATTGAAACATTGAGTATATACACAGATATATATATATATATATATATATATATATATATTGGTCATCCACATACAAGCCCATTTCGCTGTATCACAGCTCATCAGTGTGGCTAGACGCATCCACTCGCCTCTGGCCAGGATCGAAACTCAACCGATTTGGTGTCAGTTGGAGTCTCTACTTCCTAAGCCATTGATGCATGGTATCAGAGAAGGGAAATTTTAACGTGTTGTATATCAACAGTGTTTACACACACCATTTCCCAAGAGAACTCAATTCATTTCTCAAGAATCACACGTATAGCTAAAGTGGAAACTGCTTTTAAAATTTTCTTCTCTAGAGAGCTCAATTGTAATGAGAGCATAATCTATTGGTCATCCACATACAAGCCCGTTTCACTGTATCACAGCTCATCAGTGTGGCTAGACGCATCCACTCGCCTCTGGCCGGGATTGAAACTCAACCGATTTGGTGTCAGTCAAAGTCTCTACTTCCTAAGCCATCGACTCATGGTATTCTTATATATATATATATATATATATATATATATATATAAGAAAAAGTGTGAAAAACCGCCCATGAACATTTTGTTTAAAGTGTAGATTTATTGTTGTTATTGTTATTAATATTACTTACTTTTTGTATGATATATATTAAGTGTCCATAATGGTATTTGTGTCACTACACATGTTTCGAGTTTAAAGTTGACGCTCTTCAGGTGAATAAACATGTGATTTTACATATTGAGATTTGTTTGTCTTTCATATAGCCAAGATGTCATGCATATATTGATAAGGATTGGGCAGGTCAAAAATTTCATACGCATGTGTGTTAGCTGGGTTTTTTCACAATCATACATTAAATCTCTTTCATCACCTTTCATTGGCCATAAAATTTTTTATACTGACTTGCAAAATTTGATTTTGTCTTTATAATTCAAAATTGTTTTAGGGATTTTGATTTAATTCTATCATACGGATCATCTAGTTCTTTTTGTTGTTTTTGGAATACTATTTTTTGCAAATTTTTTTTGATCAAGTTTGAATTTAGTGTGTCTGTGTGTGGGTCTTAAGTTTTTCATGTTGTTTTGTTGAGGAAAGGCTTGTATTTTTTTATAAATATTTCTTCCTGCATAATGAGCGTGTGATAATCTGCACTTTGGTAGATAGGCATTACTCTGAATTCACCTCTACTACATTCGTGTAAATGTTGGGAAACATACAATTTCTTGTAATTAGATAATTTAATGTTACTTCTGTGCAGGGATACTTTTTTAGGTCTGATCTATCAGGCTATGGTTAGTCATGAACCTCATAATGTGATTTTGAAATGTCTCAATCTCTGTGCATAGCTTTGAAGTTCAATTAACACATTTTATAGTCTGTACAAAACAACAAGCAGTGAAACATGGGTTTCATCACAGCACAAGTTGATATATATATATATATATATATATATATATATATATATATAAATATTGCAATTTGGTTATTACAATGGTCTAAAAAAGCACTATATCACCACACAAAAATACCCCATGTTTCATAACAACACTGTTCCTCCCCAGGTGATACTCCAAAATAAATGGTGAAAATGATTCACCCAGAAAGTATAAGATGAATTCATGGTTACCTAGAAAATAAAAGCGTGGTAGTTGGAGAAAATGCCTGCAGGCAAGTCATGGCCATTCAATCAAAACTGAGAATCAGGTTGAACTATGAATTTGGCAGACATGGTTCACAAAAGGAAGCAGAGTAACCTAGTGTCAAGACATGTCACCCTTCAATTCTATCTGGGTAAGATACACAGTGGGACGACATATTATCCAAACGGACAGAAAATCATTTTTAACAGCACGTTGGATTCCAGGCTTTTTTTTGTTTGCTTTTTAATTTGATTTTGCACTATTCCATGAGTAAAGGGGCTGGAGCGCCTAGACCAAAACTAGAATTAAACAGTTATGGCATGCTAAAGTATATTGTAGTTAAGCAAACCAAATAGGTATTGTGTGGGTCATTAATTTTAGTAAAATAATTTTTAATTTTTAAGTTATGTAGGAGCATTAGTTTTAAATGAAACATTGTAGCCAATTAAATTTTAAAGAAAAACCTTTTCAATTTTTACATAAAACTGCCAATTCATCTCCACAACTAAGTGGCACCCTATTTCTAGAAAACTCTAAAATCTGCAGCCCCTCACTCAGGTACAAAAGGCAGATGTTGCAGAATGACCCACAGATTCTTGTTTTACCCAGAATCCTCCATTTTATATTTAGGGTTTTGTCTGTATCCCCTAAATTCCAAAAACATGCAGAAAGTGATGTTTGGTTTTGGTATGTGTTATTTTTTAAGGCAGTCAAATGCAAATATCAACACTGTCTAAAAATGCCCCCAGCAGATTCAACGTAAACTTTTTTAATAACTGGGTCTTCATCCGATGTTATATTGGTTCAACACACACACACACACACACACACACACACACACACACACACAGACACACAGACACACAGACATACACACACATACTCATACACACACATATATATGCAAAAGTATACTCACTTATAATTTGAGGAAAGAGGAGAAATATTTTTTTTGCCTACGCATTTCATTCTTTGATGGTCTTTATGAAGACAAAGAAATTAAATGAATTTTATTTTAAATAAAAAGGCTATTAACAGAAAATTGGTGGTTAATAGAAATGATGCTCATAAATTATTCATAAGATTAACAGAAATTTATTTTTTATTTTTATTTTAATTTTTTTTTTCAATTGGAGTAGATAAACTAAACTATCGCTTACACTCCACCCACGTCTATTGTACAGGTGTAGAGGCTCATCCCTTGTTCCCTGTTTAGGATGTGGTTTACGGCTTTCTCTTTTCCAATCTTTTCACTTTTCTTTTTCTTATTTTTTTATTTTTTTATTTTTTTTCAATTGGAGTAGATAGACTAAACTATCGCCCAGTTCACACTCCACCCACGTCTATTGTACAGGTGAAGAGGCTCATCCCTTGTTCCCTGTTTAGGATGTGGTTTCCGGCTTTCTCTTTTCAAAATCTTTTCACTTTTGCGTATCTTCCCCCTGCATATCAGTGGCGTTATCGCCTTGCTCAGGGTGATATGATTAAAAAAAAAAGAAAATGATTAACACATTTAAAAAAGTCATAGTTCATATTTGGAGAATTTTTTTTCATGTGCATTATAATGTTATGTTACAAGATTTGTTTTTTAGTCATTTCACTCCAAGCAATGCAGTACAGCCACTGATTTGCAGGGGGCTACATGAGAGGAATCTGAAAGAGGAGAGCAAAGAAATAAAGAAACCAGTTACAGGGGGTGTCAAAGAATGTTTAAGAGAAAGATGGTAATACTGGTAGGAAGAGAGTTGCATGAGAGAAGAATGAAAAGGGAGAAGAACAAGGGTTAGAGTAAGGATAAGAGATGTATGGGAGTCAAAGAGATAGCAATTGACTTGCATTTAACTTATTGGGGATTCTAGCTATCAGGGAAGCAAGTATACGGAAGGGAGTTCCACAGGTGGGAAATGTGAGAAAAGAAACTGTTAGAGTAGAAGCAGCTGATACAATTAGCAATTTTAATGGTAAAAGGGTGGGACCTAAATGCCAACCTAGTAGCATGAGTAAATACATGTGATTGAGGCACCAGGAAAAAAAAGTTTGTCAGAGTTGCCATGAAAATATTTGTAGAAAAGACAAAGGGAAGCCACATCATGTCAATGAGAAAGTGATTGAAGTTGAGAAACGAAATCAAGATTGATTACATTTCAGATCATTCTCTGGATTTTGTCAAAAACCTTGAGATGAATATCAGGATCACACAACCAGATATGGCAATAGTATTCAATGCACAGGTAAATGGTAGATTCATAAATGTGCGAGATGGATGCTGATGAGAAAAATGTTCTTTTCTGAATGACCCCCACTTTTCTAGCAGTAGATGCTGCAATGGATTTGATAAATTCATTCCACTTTAGGTCAGTTGAGAAAGCAAGGAGGCATAGTGTGTTGCTCTCCAGGAAACTAGCATCATCTATTCCAATGGCAGAAAGTGGTGCTGGTAGCTTTGAAATATATTTTTTTCTGGTGAAATTATTAGTTTCTTTTTTATTTCCATTTCCTCCAAAACTTTGTTGCTATGCACATGTTCAATCCACGTTATCCTCTTCATCATTCTGTAGGCCCACATTTTGGTTGCTTCAAGTTTCCTCTTCATATATACATGTAATAAAGAGAAAAAGGAATCAGACGTTTTCGCCTTGCTTGGGGTGATATGATTGAAAAAAAAAAAAAAAAAATAGCACACAGGAGATCATAGTGAGAAGAAAGTCTGCGTACAGGTGGAATTGAGAAAAGGATAAAAGATGGATGGGGTTCAAGAAGACAAAAAATGGCAATTGACGCTGAATTTAAACTTTTGTAGACTGTAGCTATCAGGGAAGCAAGTATATGGAAGGGAGTTCCACAGGCGGGAAGTGCAAAAAAGAAGATAATAGATCAGAAGTGGTGGCTGTATTTGGTTTTATTAACAGTTTGACTTTGTTCTCAGTCTGGTTGCTTATGCAAACTCATGTAGAGGGATTACTAAGGAGCTAAGCTCATAGGAGCAGAAGCGTGAAAATATTTGTAGACAAGACAGAGGGAAGCCATATCCTATCAGTGAGAAAGCAACTGGAGTTGAGCTGCCACTTCAGGATTTGATTACATTTCAGATTCTCTTCTGGAGCCTGTCAAGAACCTCAAGATGAATAGCAGGTGTACCTGACCAGGTATGACAACAGTATTCAATGCATGGACGAATGGTTGATTTGTATATGTGCAAGATAGACTCAGGCAAGCATAACTTCTTGGCCCAACACAGTGGCCCAAACTTTTTAGCAGTAGATTTTGCTATTGATTCAATGTAGTTATTCTAGTGGAGGTCGACTGAGAGAGTGAGGCCAAGGAGGCGTAGTGTATTGCTTTCAAGAAGACTAGCTAGATCCATGTAATGCGGGTAAGGAGGGACTATTTATGGTGGCTGATGGATAGTAACTTTGTTTTGGAAGCACTAAAGTTTACAAACCATTTTTTGCCACAGTCCACCACAGATTAGAGGTCCTTCTCAAGATCAGCACAAGGTTATCTTGGTCTGCCTTGAAAAGTTTCTAACTGAGGCAGGAATAAATGGTGGTGTTGTCAACATAAATGGCTACTTGGGATTGGATCACATCAGGAAGCCTAAGATGAAGCCCTGGGAGATACCTGTATTCATGTGATTCGATCTGGAAGCATGGCCATTCAAGACGACCTTCATTATGTGGTTTGATCGGTACAACTGGATCAAACCAACAAGTGTACAGTGATACCATAGCCCTGTAACTTGTGCTGAAGGCCAGTATACCAGATTCTTTCAAATGATTTGGCAATATCCAGGGCAACAGCTCAAGCCGTGGTATATATACTTGGTGATGGTCGTTAGCAAATCAGCAGTAGACTTGGCAAAGTGGAAGCTATACTGTCTAACTGAGAATAGTTTATGAGTAGTGAGATGTTGAAATATTTCAGCATTGATGATAATCTCAAACACTTTGCCAAAAACTAGTAGGAGGCTGATATGGCAATAATTAGAGGGGTCCAAGGATTCTCTTGTATTCTTAAATACAAGAACCACAGAAGAAGACTTCCAGTAGGCAGGAAAACAGGAAGCAGAGAGACAGTAACTATAGAGTTTAGACAAGACAGGCATTTTCAGGGGCACATTCCTTCTAGACAATGACTGGGATTATGAGGGTCAAATTTTGAAATTATCTCCAAGACCAGAAAGCATGGTATGTAAGCATCCCTCCAGTATAGCCTCAGGGAAGTCGGGTGTGGATACCCCAGACAGGTGAAAAGTAAAGTTGGAGGAAAATCTGTAAGCAAAGCACTCGGCCTTGTTGGCAGTGGTTATGAAAACCTCGAATTTAATGATTAAAGGGGGTATAAAGGGGGTATAAAGGATTTGCTGTTGTTCAGCATACGTTTGCAGAGCCACCAATAGTCTTTGGAGCCAAACTTGCGGGCTGCTATACGCTGCTTCCTTCTGTCAGCAAGCATCAGCTAAGCTTCATTTAAGATCCTTTTAGACTCATTACAAACAGAGGCAAATAGGTGCCTATTATGGTGACCCAATGTAGCCAGAAGTAGTGATTTCTGTGGGCAATGTTGGCAGAGTAGGCAGGAGAGAACCAGGGGATGAATGAGGTTTAGGTTGACACTTTGTGGATGTTAAAATTATGGAAATTAGCCATTTTCTTTGGGTGTATATGTTTTTTTTTTTTAATCATTTCATCCAGAGCAAGGCATTCCACTTCCACTGTAGCGCAGGGGGTTACATAGGGTCGGGGGAGTGATAGGAGAGGATGGTTAGATATAGGAAATGTCAGAAGGAGGGTGACAGACGGTTAAGGGTACTGAGAATGAGGGTTGGTTAGATGGTGAGAGTGTTTGAGAGAATAGATGCAAGTTAGCATGTTAGGAGGTGTCTATTGACCTTACACTTAAACTCCTGGAGATTGTAGCCATCGGGGAAGTAGGCATGTAGAAGAGAATTCCACAGGCAGGAAGTGCGAGAAAAGAAGCTGTTGGAGTAGAAATTGCAGTTACATTTTATCGGTTTCACTGTAAAAGGGTGGGACCTAGTTGCAAATCTATTATCTCGTGTAAATTCGTAACTAGGTGGTTGGCTTTGAAAAGTATTGCTTCTTTTAGGAAACGTGAGATTGGGAAAAACTGCATTACTATTTTGATATTTCATGGTAGCATTTTTAAGAATTTTCCTTCTGAGTTAATTATTTTCTTTTTTGATGAGTATGGCATTTTTAGGTCAAAACTGTGTTTTTTTTTTCCAATCCCATCTTTCCTAATAGAAATAATGCTTTCCCAAGCCAACATTAACAATATTTTTCGCTTCATTCATAAACTTGAAGTGTAATTCATGTAGTTTTATTATTATTGCAATCGACTTGTGACATACTTTTTTTGGCTGTTTTTTCTTCCTTCAAACACACCAACAATGCAATATAATATTTGCCATTGATGGTTCTTCCTTTCTCAAGGTTATCAATGAACAAAATACTTTGTACATCCTAAAATACAGAGGCCAATACCTTGCTTGCTTATTTGTTGGTTGCTTTGGACAGTTTCACCTGCTGCTGTCCACTCAGCTGACTGTCGATTTGACTCTAAAATGAAGTGGTGGATCCATGTTTCTTCAATTGCCACATATTTATCTTTCTAAACAACACACTGAATCATAGACGCGCTGTTGATTTTGATTGACTGTGAGCAAGCGCGGCACCCACTGTGAACACAGCTTTTTCACTGACAAATGTTCATACAAAATGGTGAATACACTGCTTTCTGATATGTTCAACTACTCTGCTATCTTACACAACTTCAATTTAAGATTGGCCAAAAAGAGTTTGTGAATGTTTTTGGTGTTTTCGGGAACAACTGCTGATTTTGGGCGACCTAGCATTCAGCATCATTTGTGCCTGTATGACTACAATTAAAGTTAGCATACCACCTCTTCACTGTTGTTTCCAATAGAGCAGAGTGCAAATAACCCTTATGAAGCCACTGCTTTGCATGAATAGTATTTTTCCTATTAGATAACAATGCTTTATCAGCACATGAAATTCAGATTTTTCCATTGTTTTAAAAATTTACAACAGTAGCTTCACTAAAATAACCATAATTTGTAAACTAATAATCTAATTATGCCAAATTTTTTTTCATGTGCTATTTTAACGTTAATACTTCATAAAAATCATATGAATTTTTTTTATTAGTGGCACTATCTATTTGTCAGGCCTGGGACTTATTCAGTGATGTGTTAAAGAGCAATATAATAGTTTCGAAAGGCTTGAATCCAACTCTCTCTGCATTCTACACACATATTAAATATGAGACAGTTATCAGAATAAAAAACTGAATCAGCAAAACAAGTTCAAATTTTGACTGAGGATATTTCTATTCACTTAGCATTAATGACTTTTCCAAGTCATAAATCCATCTCTCCCTACATTATATATATATATATATATATATATATATGTTTATTTATCTGTAAATTCAGATAATATTTGCAGGGAGAATAGCTATTTTGACGTCAGTTCAAGACATGAATTATCAACCCCATTTAATCAAAGAACGAGGAAAAATTCTAATTCTAGAAGCAGGGGATAGTAATGGAAGGGGTAGGGAATATTGGTATCCATAGGGTTATGACAGAGGAATCTTAGTCATAATTTCTCTTTTGGTAGTGGAAAGCATTTGGCTTTACCATTGGGTTACTAGTGATAGGTAGGAGGGAAAAAGTTACTGCTTTGTCAAATTTTAAAAACCTAGTTTATGTAAAAGACAAATTCTATTGTGACTAAATGAAAGAATGAGACAATTATTGAAATTTAAATTTATTCTGGTGACAACACATACTAATGATTTCTTTACGTTTATTCAGAAGTACATTATGATATTAAAATTTCAAATTCTTCATTTGTTCTGTTAAACATAGTTTGCATCTATCCCCTAAGCTATTATACTAAATACAGGTGTGACGTAGGATAACAGTGATCAGTATAGAAATCAACAAGCCAAATTCAAATTCCAAGTTGATAATTACTATTTATCGAAGGATAATTAGTATTTATCATTAAGTTATTTTTAGTCTTATATGCATTGTGGTTGGAACAAGAAGTTGAAGTGCTGATTTCAAAGTCATTGTATTCACTTGGGAAAGATATTAATCTATTTATTATCCCTCTAACTATGGGTTAAATAGCAGGACAGATTGGGTTCTGTAGACTTGATTGGCAACAAATCTGCAGCAGAAAGTAATTGCAACCCACTGCGGGAAAAATCCTCTGCCCAGTTAGTCATGTCTCTTTTGAGACATGAGCGATTAGGCATGCATATGGCAATTAACTGACTGATTAAAGGCTGTAATTAATGAACGAGTATGAAAAAAATAAAGAAAAACATCTACTCGAACGCATGTATATACCTGAGTAGATGTATATGTGGGTGCACATATGTAAGAAAATATATATATATATATATATATATATATATATATATATGTGTGTGTGTGTGTGTATGTGTGTGTGTGTGTGTTATGTGTGTTATGTGGGTGTATGTGTGTGTGTATGTATGTGTGTATGTTTATATATATATATGTGTGTGTTATGTGTGTTATGTGGGTGTATGTGTGTGTGTATGTATGTGTGTATGTTTATATATATATGTGTGTGTGTGTTATGTGTGTGTATGTGTGTGTGTATGTAGGTGTGTATGTATGTGTGTATGTTTATATATATATATATATATGTGTGTGTGTGTGTCTGTGTCTGTGTGTGTGTGTGTGTTATGTGTGTTATGTGGGTGTGTGTGTGTATGTATGTGTGTATGTTTATATATATATGTGTGTGTGTTATGTGTGTTATGTGGGTGTATGTGTGTGTATGTATGTGTGTATGTTTATATATATATATGTGTGTGTGTGTGTGTGTGTTATGTGTGTTATGTGTGTGTATGTGTGTGTGTATGTATGTGTGTATGTATGTGTGTATGTTTATATATATATGCACACTACCGCTACAATTTTTTAGTATTTATTGCCAAATAAATAATTGCAAATAAAAATAGAATGGTTCTTTTGTTAATACTGCACAGTAACATGTGTATCAAATAAATTTATAAATATTTACTAATTACCTACATTGCAGTTACATCAATGAAAGAATGAAGAAAATTTAGGGCGATTCGAACAAGTTCATCTTTGCTTCCTGTCCTTGTAAAATTTTGCAAAGTAATAATAACAAAAGACTCGTTCTATTTTCATTTAGAATAATCCACTTAAAATAGTCTGAAAGACATAATTTCTTTTAAAAACTTGGGTAACCTAATAATTATGGTCAATAGTGTATATACACATACATTTACCTATACATAAATGTATAAATATATATATGAAAGTTTAAATAAAAAAAGACAGACAAGTTACTATGGTTAATTATTTAAAACTTGGCTTTCAATTTTAGCCATTGTTATTTGTCATAAAACAAGGTTTTTCCTGAATATTGCAGTGTTGCTTTTTGTTAAGGTGTCCTCCTACAAAGAATGGACTCTTCCTCTTGTTATATATAATTACCTGCATTACTTCCAGTTGGCAGTTAACGGCAGTTGACAACAACTAGTGCGCAGTTAAAACCAGCTATGATTCAGGCAATAAGCAGTGTAACTTATCATTCAGACTGACTTATTTCTCTGTATTTATTATTCCCACTTACTTTGTATATATTGTTCTTGTTATACTGTTTTGAACTTGTTACACTGTTTTGAACTTACTTTCTAATTCTGTGTCTTACTTCTGGCACAAACCAGTCACTATAACATTGCGGCAAAGTTTTGCCACAACAACTTATAGGATACAAATCCTATATCATCCAAAAGTTAACTAAAACACAAAAAGTAAAATTGCACACCCACAAAATCGGATCCAAATGACTAAAAGCATTTTGGAAAAACCCAGACCAAGGCAAATTTCACAAGTAAGTGTGAAAAGTAAAATTCTGGATCCTGATTGGATAGAAAATAGCAAATTGATATTTGTCACCAGTCAGTTTTATTTTTTCACACCTAAAGAATGAAAATACCTGCTGGAGCTGGTCATATGACTAAGATCCAGTACTTAATCATGTTCCATGATTAATCAAAAACCAGTCAGAATGGGAGCGATATCTGATAGCATCTTATCACTATGTAAGGAAGAAACTTCAAGCTGACTCAATCACGTCTCACCGACACACATTCATTCTACCTCTTTTTCCAATTTTCTTTTCTTTGTTTCCACTCCAAGCCACCAAAGAAAGCAACAACAATAACAACAGGGCACTCTAATTGTCTGCAATAAGTACAATTTCTTTGTTTCGTCTTCTTTCTCAATCTGTTGTCAACCTACCAAAAAGAGGAAGGAACATAAGACGTTACATTCTGCTACTATCAGTGGATGCCAGGGACACTTAGCTATTTACTACTATCAACTATGAACTCTTAATTTCTGTGGGACATTTGAAATACTTACATTTCTCTTTGAACATTTAACTACATGTATTTTCTCTATGAACATTTTATTTTTCTTCTTACAATTTTGTTATTCTGTTAATAAAACTTATACTTTAATGTAGAAACAAAATATTTTATCCTTCCACATTTCAACATCCAACCTTCAACCTTCTGATATTTAAATTGTGGGGACTTCAGTTGTGCTTGGCACAAGGCCAATTTGACAAGCATAGCTGAAGCCCCTACAATCTCCACAATAAATTGCCGATGAAGATACCCAACACTTTTGTTCGCTGCCGGGTCATGTAATTTTGAAAATTAGGTATGAAAAATTGTTTTAAAACAAATAACAATAGCTAGAAATGAAATACAATATTTAAATAACTTAATCATATGAGCTAGTCTGTCATTTTTAACAAAATTGACATAAAAATTACATAGACTGTTGCCTAAATACATCATTTTTAAATATTTATTCTATCCTTCTAAGAGATTTTAGATGGATACGAAAGATGCAATGAGCCTGCTCTACTAAGTAAACAGATTTGACATTTTGATCTTAAATTCGAATGTTGTCATGTTCGATTCTTTTTCCATTTGTAGATTTTCTTATTTCTTCATTCTCTTTCTCCTCTCGGAATTATGTGTCCACCTCATCCACGCGATTTATTTCAGTTGTCAGAGTAAACGACTCTTTGCTTATCATGAATTACGCAAATGCTTACTTAGGAAGTGTATATATGCATGCACAGAGTGAGCAGGACAGCCATTTTGTATTCAACTGCGTAAACAGAGTGTAAGTTCTTTGTCTTCACACACCATCTGCACCCCTAAGTTTACCCACCATCAAACCCGACAGGTGTCTACTATCATTCACCAAGAATACTGCTACTGAAGAGCCTTTAAGCAAAACAGGGAAAAGGAAACACCTTGCCAGCCATAAAATATTGAATGATTCATTGCCGTCAAAATATCAGTTTACAGCAATGAAGCAAATGTCCTGTGAGTACAGCAATAGTAAACGCACAATCGTGCACATGCAATAAAGGAAGTTGTGGTGA
Organism: Ascarosepion bandense; assembly: GCA_037127315.1. Lineage (NCBI taxonomy): Eukaryota > Metazoa > Mollusca > Cephalopoda > Sepiida > Sepiidae > Ascarosepion > Ascarosepion bandense. Next base: position 29,029 of record JBBBDQ010003086.1, on the reverse strand, counting down.
TGTTGGAAGCTTCTGGAATGAGCAAACTAAGTAATGGAGCTGCCATTGTGCATCACTTATGAATTCTTGCAATAGCTTCATCATCACAGAAGCCATAAAACACCTTTGCACAAATGGCCAACTCTTCTGATCACAACTGCCACTTCTTAACTGCCCTCTGTCTCTGACATCTGTTGGGTATGAAATAGTGGAGGGGACAGCTATAAAAGAATGGCAGCATCACCTTATTTCATCCTAGAAAGAATTCAGGCTTTAAATGATCTAATCACTCATATCGTTCTTTAGAATCAGATTCAAAATGGCTGCTATTCATGCACGAGTAGAACAAAATGGCTGCATTTTGTGCATGTTTGATCTGTGTGTTTTAGCATTTATTTCTTATTTTTTTGCTGATCACAGTGATTATGACTTGAAAGAAATGACCAGTTCACCATCTCTGTATCAAAAATATGATTGGCAATGATTAACTTTTAGACTTTATTTGATTGAAAAAAGAAAACTAAGCAAAAAGACTTTTAAATTATTTTCCTTATCTCATTATCATAATACACATATATATATATATATATATATATATATATATATATATATATTTCCCTTCTCTGATTCCATGTGTCGATGGCTTAGGGAGTAGCGACTCCGAGTGACACCAAATCGGTCGAGTTTCAATCCCGGCCACAGGCAAGTGTGTGCGTCTAGCCATACTGATGAGCTGTGATACAGTGAAACAGACTTGTATGTGGATGACTAATATATATATATATATATATATATATATATATATATATATATATCAACAACATTATCATTATCATATTACACTGCCTCTGTCTGCAGCAGATTTTGCACTAACATGAGTAAGTCATCTCTGAAAGGTTCCTTTCCTGTGTATTTTTTCCCAATCCCAACTTTTATAAGAGAAGCAATATTTTCCTAACCCAACATCTACATTAGATATGTTCACAATATTTTTAGTTTCATTCATAAACTTTACTAAATAAGAATTTAACATTCATCTTCAAAAACCTACTATTGAAATAAACATAATGTGAGTGCATGCATGAATTTGGGGATATATGTTCTAATTGAATTGTATTAAATTGTTAGAATTTTTCAATATGGATGACAGCAAAGTTGTCTTTCTAAATGTAAACGAATTTTTATTATATTCTTTGGAATATTCAGCTTAATATGGACTTAGCAGTTCATTTATGGTAAAGCTGAAAAAACATTTTTTCTCTTAGCAAAATTCAACTGTGGTAAGTTTAACAAAGACTACTAGAAAAGAAAAAAATGAGATTTAAAATAAAATCAGATTAAAATTGTGTTGATATTTTTGGAAAAGTATTCATATATATATACAAATGCTTTTGAAAAGTTCTCAGGCTAACAAAAAGCCCTTACAAAAAGAAATTTTGAACTTTTGTCAGGTCTTTGAATTTGTGTGTATGTGTGCATATATATATATACTAGTAGTATAGCCCAGCGTTGTTCAGGTGTAATGAAAGTTTTTATATATATATTATTGATTTTCTGCACTATTGTAAGAACTGCAACCATGAAACTTCTGAATATCATTTCTTATGTCTTTGTCTATGAGTCCATCACATTTGATTAAAATCAGACCACTCCTTCTATAACCTGATTCTTTTGATTATCAATTTTTGATATTCATCGAGGGTACCTTGACACAAAAACTAGCTAAGAACACTCGCAGATGCTTATAATACAACTGTGTAAATTTTCAAGAAAATCGGTTCAGCCATTTTGGAGTTTATAGGTAATGGACACACACACAGACACACACACATACACACACAGAGACAAAGTTCCATTTATAAATATTTTTTTTTTAATCATGTCACCCCAAGCAAGGCATTCCACTGCCACTATAGTGCAGGGGGTTACACAGGGCGATAGACAAGTTAGGATGTACATAGGGGGAGAGTTGGGGAGAATAGGAGGGTTAGTGTGTTAGAAGGTGTCTATTGACCTTACATTTAAACTTCTGGAGGTTATAGCCATCGGGGAAGCAAGGATGCGGAAGGGAATTCCACAGGCGGGAAGTGCGAGGAAAGAAGCTGTTGGAGTAGAAATTGTGGTTACATTTCATCGGTTTCACTGTAAAAAGGTGGGACCTAGTCGCCAATCTAGTATCTCGTGCAAACTCACACCTAGGGGGCACCAGTGATTTAAGTTCATCAGAGCAGAAGCCATGAAAGTATTTGTAGAAGAGGCACAGGGAAGCCACGTCACACTGGTGAGAGAGTGACTGCAGGCGGTCAGCTAAGTCGGTATCAATCACATTACAGATTCTTCGCTGTATTTTGTCAAGAAGCCCGAGGAGAATAGCAGGGGCACCCAACCAGATGTGGCAACAGTATTCAAAACACGGCCATATGGTAGATTTGTATAAGTGCAGGATAGTTTCAGGCGGGAAGAATTTCCGGGCCCTGCACAGAGAGCCAACTTTCATGGCAACGGATTTAGCAATGGATTTCACTTGAGGTCCGCTGAGAGTGTCAGGCCAAGCAGGCGTAGTGTTTTACTCTCTGGGAGGCATGCCTGTTCCATGCTAATGGGAGGGAGGTGTGGTTGTCTGTGGTGGTTAATTGACAGCAGCTTCGTTTTGGAAGAATTGAATTTTGCAAGACATTTCCTACCCCAATCCACCACGGATTGGAGGTCCTTTGCAAGCTCAGCCGTGAGGTTCGCCTTATCGTCAACATCAGATTTTTGATCGAGGCGAGTGTATACTGTGGTATCGTCGGCGTACATGCCTACTTGTGATCTTATGGCATTGGGGAGATCATTGATGTAGATTAGAAAGAGTGTAGGACCTAGGATAGAGCCTTGGGGGACACCCGCATTTGTAGGGTAGTTTTTTGAGGCATGTCCGTTTAAAACCAACTTCAGTGTGCGGTTGGAGAGGAATGACTGGATTAAGTCCAACAAAAGTCCAGTAATGCCGTAGCTTCGCAGTTTCTGTAGAAGGCCATCATGCCATACTCTGTTGAATGCTTTGGAGATATCCAGGGCAACAGTTCGGGCTTCACCATTCTTGTCGAGAGCCTGGTATATATACTCGGTGATGGTCATTAGCATATCAGCAGTAGACCTGGTGAAGCAGAAGCCATATTGTTTGTCTGAACGACCTCGGCATTGATAATGGCTTCGAACACTTTGCCGAAGATCAGAAGAAGGCTGATAGGACGTTAATTTGCAGGGTCCGATGGTTCCCCAGTGTTCTTGAATATTGAAACCACAGAAGAAGACTTCCAACAGGCAGGAAAGCAGGAGGAAGATAGAAGTTGTAGAGCTTAGAAAGGACAGAAGAGAGTTCAGGGGCACATTTCTTCAAGACTATGGTTGGGATTCCGTCCCCACCACTCGCTTTGTGAGGGTCAAGTTTTGATATTATGCTAGAAATCAGCAAGGGCGTGATGTGGACATCATTCAAATGGGCCTCAGTTCTAGATGGGAAATCGGGTGCTGGACTCTGGGTAGGGGTGGAGTGGAACGAGATGTTGATAGAAACTACGGCGTGATCAGAATTTCCAAGAGGGCAGAGCTGTCTGGTGGTGCAAGAATTTGGGGTGGAAGTGAAGCAGAGGTCTAGTAGTGAGTCCCTTTCGTTAGGGCTATTGGAGAATACCACCACTTGCGTAAGGGATTGGGAGATTGAAAAATTAAGGGTGTGGACACCAGCAGTGTCGGTTACAGAGTTTTCGAGCCACTTAGTGTGGTGGGCGTTAAAGTCACGAAACATGAAAATATGGGCAGATGGGTGAGAAGAAATGGCCTTGTCGATAAAAGTTTAGATGTGTGTGTGTGTGTGTGTTTATATATATATATATATGTATGTATGTATGTATGTATGTATATATATGTATATATATATATATATATATATATATGTATGTATGTATGTATATATATATATATATATGTATGTATGTATGTATGTATATATACATACATACATATGTATGCATATATATATACATATGTATACATATATATGTATACATACATATATATATATATATATATATATATTTGTATGTATACACTGCATGCCCAATTATTATTAAGATAATTTTTTTTCTAATATTTCAAAAACAGTCCAATGTTGGCAACACTAACTTGCGCAATCACTGAAATTTTTGTACTGATCTGCACAATGTAAACAAATTGGCATCATATTTGTTATGAGCATGGGGATTTGAGCATGCCAAATGATTGGAAAAGTTTAGTAAAATTCCCAGAATTGAGCAAACAGAATGTTTATTAATGCTGTACGTGAATGTTTCTGATCAAAAGATAATCAAACAAATAATAACAGATAAAAACAAATTAATAAGGAATGTGCTTCCCTGTTTTGAAATTAATTCAAGAAGTCAACAATTTCATAGAATTTGTTAATTGTAGGATGTCATCTGCTGTAATACCATGAGATATGTCAAGAATTACTTCCCACAAGTCAGCGTTGCTCCTGAATTGTCATCCGTTGGCCTACAGTCTTCGCTTCATGATGCTCCAAAGGTTTTCAATTTGAGTTCAGATCTGGAGAATTTAATGGCTACTTCATTTTTTGAGGTCCATTGAAGCCTAACTGTTTCAAATACTCAGTAGTCTTGTGAGCAGCATATGTAGGAACATTTATCTTGCATAAAAACAATGGCCCTTCTGAAGGCAACTCTTTGCCTTTTCATCCACGGTTCAAGATGCTCCTTCATAAACGCTATGTATGCGTCAGGATGTGCATTGTGGTGCATTGGATATCGGCTCGGAATGAGAATCTGAGTTCGAATTCCAGCTGAATTCATTGCCTTCGCTTACGCGCAAATATTCTTGGAAAAGGTATTAAGCCGTCTATTCCTTCCAGTTATGGGTTAAATAATAGGACAGATTGGGTTCTATAGCCTTGGTCGACAACCAGTCTACCGCAGAAAGCAATGGCAACCTACTGCGGGATAACCTGCCTAGTCAGTCATGTCTCTTTTGAGACATGATTGCCCAAGTGTGTATCACGTATGGCACTTAACTGACTGAATATAATAGTTGGAAACATGAATAAGGCTTCTACTGGGCATAAAGTGGGGGATCAGTTTTATATTGTTATGACTTAGCAAACTGATCCCTCACTTATTACTACTTAATTATATAATATAGCTCTTTCTCCTCTAGTTATGAGTCAAATAACAGGACAGACTTAGCTGGCAACCAGTCTACTACAGAAAGCAATGGCAACCTACTGCGGGATAATCTTCTGCCCAGTTAGTCATGTCTCTTTCGAGACATGATTGCCCAAGTGTGTATCATATATGGCACTTAACTGACTGACTGATGCATCAGCAGCCATTTTGATGCCATCTGGTAACACTCCATGGGCCCACTAATGTTTTTCTAATAATAACACCCCAGATCTTTATACCTCCATCGATTTGTTGGCGTCTTAAATGCAAATGGCGATTCTGTCCGTTTATTACCCAGCCTTTGCACCATCTATCTGGCCTATCAAGTGTTGCTCAAGTTTCATCTGTGTACAAAACTTTAGAGAAGTCAATATTCATATTGTCTTTAGCCCATATCAATCGGTTTTGAATGTGATTTCTTGTCAACGGAGGCTATGATACTAATTTCCTTAGATACCGACACCAAGTACATTTAGACACAGTAGAATCCCCAAATGTGACTGAAAAGCTCTTGAATGGTAACTCTAGGGTTCTTTTTAGCCTCTTGTTTAAGTTGTGACATGAGACGACGTGAAATAACCCTTGGCTTGCCTTTATCTGCCCTTATGCATACTTGTGTATGGTCGGCGGTGAACTTTTTCACTGTTTGATGAGAACTTCCTATCATTTTAGAAATTTCTAGGGTAGATTTACTTTTTGAGAGTTCTGGGGTGATAGCTTTCTTTTCAGCATCACTTAAACTGCTTTTACGGCCCATTTTTTCATTAAATTCCTACATTTTTTAATAATTTGGCACACTCAAATCAGCGTGCTCATAACAAATATGGCACCAGTTTGTTTACTTTGTGCAGATCAGTAAACAAATTTCAGTGTGAAAATTGTGTGAAAATTTTGTGTGAATTGATTGGACGGTTTTTGAAATATTAGAAAAAAAGTAATCTCGATAATAATTTGGCACACAGTGTATATATATATATATATATATATATATATATATATATATATAGGAAAGAATATTAATAAAAAGTTTTGAATTTAAAAATGTACTTTTTTTGAACAGTATTTGTTTATTTTTATTATATTTTATATTTCAGACCGCCCTCGGTCCTTCATCAGAAACAACTGCTTTTTAAATTTGAATTAGAAACGTATTTCACGATAGCGTTCGAATCACGTGATGTAAACAAAAAAATATTCGAACGCTATCGTGAAATACGTTTCTAATTCAAATTTAAAAATCTGTTGTTTCTGATGAAGGACCGAGGGCGGTCTGAAATATAAGATATAATAAAAATAAACAAATACTGTTCAAAAAAAGTACATTTTTAAATTCAAAACTTTTTATTAATATTCTTTCCTATACATATTAAGACAGTATACGTGGATGATCATCACTATATATATATATATATATATAGGAAAAACTACTAAAAAGTTGCAAGTTTAAAAATGTATTTTCTTTAAAACAACATTTATAAGCATTATTAAAGATAGGTTTATGTTTACAAATATTAAAAAATCTGTCGTTTTCTGCGTCACCTAATGTAAACAATCTCTCGGACGAACGCACCTCACAAAAATGTTTCTAATTTAAATTTTAAAGTCATTTGTTTCTGATGAAAGGCCGAGGACGGTCTGAAATATCAAATATAATAATAGAAATAAATAAATACTGTAAAAAAAATACATTTTTAAACTTACAACCACATCCTAAACAGGGAACAGGGATGAGCCTCTACACCTGTTCAATAGACGTGGGTAGAGTGTGAACCGGGCGATAGTTTAGTCTATCTACTCTAATTGAAAAGAAAAAAAAAAAAAGAGTGAAGATTGGAAGAGAAAGCCGGAAACCACATCCTAAACTGGGAACAGGGATGAGCCTCTACACCTGTTCAATAGACGTGGGTGGAGTGTGAACCAGGGGATAGTTTAGTCTATCTACTCCAATAATATATTAGTAACGTCCCATTTGTGATACATGCTTGGGCAATCGTGTTTCAAAAAACTGACTTTGCTGAAAAAGAAAGAAATGTGAAAAGATTGGAAAAAAGAAAGCCAGAAACCACATACTCAACAGAGAACAAGTGATGAGCCTCTACACCTGTTCAATAGATGTGAGTGGAGTGTGAACAGGGCGATAGTTTAGTCTATCTACTCCAATTGAAAAGAAAGAAAAAAAAAAGAGTGAAGATTGGAAGAGAAAACCGGAAACCACATCCTAAACAGGGAACAAGGGATGAGCCTCTATATGTATTGAACAGTTTTGAATAGAACTGTGTACTGTGTTCTAATTTAATCCTTGTCACTAACTGGTCATTAATCCGCCTGTAGCTCAAAGGTAGAATCACCGACTGACTGTTCTTTAGGAATTCATCAGATGTTTGCATTGATGTGACTAAACATGTGTACAAAGGAGAAAGGATGCTGAAATTTCAACTTTAAATCTTTTGTTTCTTTGTGTTTGGGCATACAGTCTAGCCAATTTCATTTAATTTATTTTTGTTCATCTTTTTATCATATTTGGGATTAAGTATCATACATTCAAAAATATTAAACACATGAAAATTTACACTATGTACATTATTTGGACTATTGTCCTCATCTTTACTGCCATGTTTACGATGTTTCGGCCATTGTATATACACTCCAGGCTTCTTCAGGTGCTAGAAATTTGGAACTGAACCCTTCATTACAATTACTGGGGTATATCAATGCCACTTCTGGTAGCCATGTACTTATCTCCCTTTAACTTAACCCTTTTAAGTCATTTGTTCACCACTGCTGTAGTTAGGTATTGAACTCACAACGCTTTGGGTTGAGTCACTAGAGCTAACCAACATGTGTATCCACTGGGCCATGTTTCCTTGAGAACACGTCGCCCAGTGGATATAGGCAATGATATGATCCACTGTTCATAATAAGGGGTTCAGTTCAAAAATAGATACCGACTTGGCAGACCGCCTGCAGTCTCTCTCCCACCGGTGCGACGTGGCTTCCCTGTGTCTCTTCTATAAATACTTTCACGGCTTCTGCTCCGATGAACTTAGATCACTAGTGCCCCCTAAATACGAATTTGAATGAGATACTAGATTAGCAACTAGATCCCACCCTTTTACAGTGAAACCGATAAAATGCAGCCATAACTTCTACTCCAACAGTTTCTTTCCTCGCACTTCCCGACTGTGGAATTCTCTTCCAAATGATTGCTTCCCCGACGGCTACAATCTCCAGGAGTTTAAATGTAAGGTCAATAGACACCTCCTAACACACTAACCTGCTCCCATTCTATCAAACACTCTTCCCATCTGTCCAACCCTCATCCTCGCTATCCTTACTCATCTGTCACCTTAATCTTGACATTCCCTATGTCTAACCACTCCTTCTCTTTACCTTCCCCTATGTAGCCCCATGCGCAATAGTGGCAGTAGAATGCCTTGCTTGGGGTGAGATGATTAAAGAAAAAAAAAAAATTCCTAGCACTTGAAGAAGGCCAGAGTGTACAACAGAGAGTACAACTGCCGAAACATCATAAATATGGCAGCAAAGATGAGGACAATAGTCAGAATAATGTAAATAGTATAAATACTATTCCATCTCAGAAGTATAGACAAATACATAAATATTTTATATTATTTTCCGATATATATTATGTTTTCATATCAGCTTAAGCATACATATTTCTGTCTGTAAATGGATGTGTACTTGGTTCTATAGCCTTGGTTGGCAACCAGTCTACCACAGAAAGTAACAGCAACCTATTTTGGGAAAATCTTCTGCCCAGTTAGTCATGTCTCTTTTGAGTGTATCAAATGGTACTTAACTGACTAACCGATAAGCTATGTATGTCCAGGGTGCGATGAATAAATTGCTATTTAAATTATGCAAAAATGAAAATAACACTGACATCTCATTTTAAAAGTTATATTTACCAAAATTATAGAAACATTTCTTGAAATACTAAAGCATTAATTTATTTTATAAAATCGCCACTTAAATCACAGCCTCCAGGTGACTTTGGAATCTCCTGTAACTCTTCTGAATTATCTCCTTGTTTAAGTCAGTGAATGCTTCGTAATTCTTACTTTCAGTTCATCTTTTGGTCTTACAAGAAGTTTTGTTGATCTCTTGCTCAACTGCGTCCCACACATAATAATCAAGGGGGTTGAAGTCTGGGGAGATAGGGGGCCAGATGTAAGGGATGGTGTTGTCACAGAAATTGTCTGGAAGTCATGACTGGATTCTCCTGCCTGGTGCAGTGTCCTGTCGCCATACATAGAATCTTCCAACAGTCACCCTCTTGACCCAGAGCAGCATTACCTCCTCAATGAATCTGATGTAGGCCTCTTTGTTGTGTCTGTTCAACAGTCAAAGATATGTTACTCTTTAAGAATATGTTATCTCTGGGATAACAGTTTATAAGTAACTAAAAAATTATTCTCAGACACTCTGCTTGATTAAGCCTGATCTTTTAAATGGCCGCTTAGTCACATTCCAGAAGGCAAGTATACAAAGACACAGATAAATTGGTATTGGCTTTATGCAGTAACTCATGAATTTTCTAAAAGCTTCCCTTCTGCATTTCCATTACCACCTTTTCATAAATTCATCAAGTTGGTCTGCAAAGGATCATGGGTATTTTCTGTGTAGAATAACTATTCTCCTTTGTCCAACATCTGCAGATCCATCACCAATTTATGGCCTTTATATTCAGCACAGGATTCATACAAAGCCGGGCCAAATGACCTGTCACTCTGGTCAGTGAGAGATGGATGTATAGCAAGGGTCATATTTCAAAAGCCAGCCACTGACCATTTGTTGGGGCATCTGAAATTAACCAAATCTACCCAACTACAAGAACTGAAATAGTAGTGGCGCCATTTTGGCCAACATTGGTCTTGACAAATTAACTGTTCTGGTTCCTTGCTAAACTCATCATTCCTAAAAGTCTTCATCATCCATTATGACCGACAACCCTCAAAATGAGTGGAAGGACAGTTACAAATGATTCTGAAAAGACAGACACTCATTCTCAGTTACCAAGCTGGCAGGGAAAATAAAATATTTGAAGACATACAGTTAATGAGAGTTGCAGGGAAGAGGTGTACTCCATCAAGGAATGTGGTTGCTGTTAATGTCTGAATTTTGCTGTTTAAAAAATTCAATCCTCTTCCTAGCCCTACAGTCAACTTGATTTAGTGAGTGTTCATTTGTATTTTGACAGCAGTTGCATGTTTCCAGTGTTCTCCTTAAATCAAGATAAGCACTGCTCAGTTAGACATTCTTTCCTGCCAAGAGCAGATAACTCTTTTCTGTTCTTTTGAAAAACATGTCTGTTTTGACAGAGTGCGTGACAAAGGTGCCATCATGTGCAAAGAAACATTCTCTTATCCAGCAACAAGCAAAGAACTGTAGTGTTTTTGTTGTTGCAAAGAACTGTAGTTTTTTGTTTTGTTTTATTTTTTAAAAATATATAAAGAAATATTTTTGTTAGAAGGAAAGTTTCCTGTTTTCAGATTTGTTTTTGTTCTTGTAAACATTAACAAAATTGAAACCACTTACTTGTTATCATCGTGGCTCTGGAAATTTATAAATTATAGAATTTAAGGCTGAGATCAATAAAAACAGAGAAGGAAAGTTGTGTTTCCAAGTCTCATATTTCAAGTTCCGTTCCTGTTTTTTTAAAATTCTTGTCTTCAGCCTAATACTCCACTTATTTAAAATTAACAAAAATAATTAAAAAAAAGATGGCCTCATATATCTGATGATAATTCTATACATTTATTCTTTTCATATTTAGTGACTTCTATTATAATCATTGAAAACATTTATATTCTTTAAAAATGATACTTTTAATGTCTGACTATCCACTCTGACATTCCTTATTCCCACCAGTTGAGACGTTCATGCTAAGATCTAACATGTCGTGTACACAGGGTTGACTCATCCTTATTCCCTTCATATTCCACTAGTAAGGAAGAAGTTTCACTCAAATGGCTTCTTTTTCCAAATTTTTACTTTGTGGAACAGACTTCCAGGATAATTCAAACCTGATCATTTTAATCATAAACTCTTCAAGCTTATCCTACATGTCTTCGTAATATGTAACCTCATTTAATAATAACCTACCTTGAGTGGCACTTTGGCATTATATTAGAAAACAACAGTATGACAAAAAGATAGGCAAGTATCAACAAACAAATCCATTAGCTTGTTATTGGTGACACATGCTAAGTGATACTGTCAAACAATGGCATGGACAAAACAATTCTAGTTAGCTGTGATTTTTTATTAAAATTAAATTTTTAATCAATTCACTCCAAGCAAGGCAATAATGCTACTAAGATGCAAGATGCTACTGAGTATTAAGGAGAACAAAAAGACTTTAGAAGCACCCAGAAACTTAATCCTAAACAGTGAACAAAGGATAAACCTGTTCAAAAAATCAAGAATCAATGGAAACCTAGACAATAAGTAAACTTATCTACTCTTATTGAGAAAAAAAAATAGCGAATAAAATTTCAGACTTTAAACAGTTATGTGGGCAGTCAAAGCAGACTTTAGAAAGAAACAGAAGCAATGTCTTCAGCAAGAAAGAAGAGATCAAATCAACCTCTATTTTCACTTAAAAGATCAGAGATATGTACTCCTATTGAGGAAAAAATAATAAATAAAATTACAGAGTTCAGGCACAGACGTGGCCGATAATAAAAATTTGTAGGAAAAATAAAAAAGATAAAATTAAGGACAATGAGATGTCTGTTGTGGTGCAATGGATATCGACTCTTAACGAGAAATCAAGGAGCTGAGTTCAAATTCCAGTTGAATTCCTTGTGTTCACTTATGCAGAAATACCCTTGGGAAAGGTATTAATCCATCTCTTTCCTCCAGTTATGGGTTAAATAGCAGGACAGATTGGGTTCTATAGCCTTGGTTGGCTACCAGTCTACTGCAGAAAATAATGGAAACCAACTGTGGGATAATCTTCTGCCCAGTCAGTCATGTCTCTTTTGAGACATGATCACTCAAAGTGTGTATCACATATGGCACTTAACTGAGAGTGTGGTGGGGTCCCTAGTGTTGGATTGATATGAAATATATATATATTATGTAATTTAAGCACATTACTATTAAGTTTTAACTTCTTTTATTCACCATGTCTCATCAGAACATATATAGTCATAGTCCTCCACCTCTTCTTGTTCCTCGTTAGTTTTAATATATGTTTCCATGTTATTTTACTCAAATGTTGTTCTGCTATCCATTTGTTTAAGCTCATCTAGTATGTCACACATTGTTTACTCCTATCTCTCTATCCCTCTGTCTGCCCTGTGAGTATCAGATTCTCTAAGCCCTCCTTCCTCATTGCATGTCTCAGAAACTTTGACTGCCTCTTCCTGATGTTAAGTATCAGTTTTCCTTTCATTTCCATTCTCTAAAAAACCTTGTCATTGTTCCCACTTTTGCTTCATGTTATCTTCAACATTAGTTTTGATAATTCCTATCTAAACTTATTTATAAATTGAACTTTGTCCGTGTGTGTGTGTGTGTGTGTGTGTGTGTGTGTGTGTGTGTCCGTTACCTATAGACTCCAAAACGGCTGAACCGATTATCTTGAAAATTTACACACTTGTACTGTAAGCATCTGCAAATGTTCTTAGCTAGGTTTTGTGTCAAGGTACCCGCAATAAATATCGAAAATCGATAATCGAAAAAATCGGGTTATAGAAGGAGTGGTCCGATTTTAATCAAATTTGATACACTCATAGACAAAGACATAAGAAATGATATTCAGAAGTTTCAAGGTTGCAGTTCTTACAATAGTGCAGAAAATCAATAATATATATATATAAAAGGCAAGATATTTGTGTGTGTGTGTGTGTGTGTGTGTGTGTGTGTGTGTGTGTGTGTGTGTGTGTGTGTGTGTGTCTCTTTATCTGCCTGTATGTCTGTTTTTTTCAGCCCTTTTATTTTAGTTTTTGCTTTGGGTTTGGCTCTAAGTAGGTATAATTGTAGTTCTTAGTCTCAGCCATGATACCATTTACTCAGAGGACTTATTTAGCCTTCAAAATTCAGTTTACGGCGAAAAAAACTTATTTGATATCGATACCAGGAAATCAAAATTTGACTTACATCCATTCATTTTTCTTTCAGTCTACGGTTTCGCTTTAACTGGAAACAACTATTGCTTTTTAGTCTTTCGTGTCAACGTCCAAAGAGTCTGAGCTCCAGGACCATGGATTAGTTTTGAAGCTTTCATTACATCCGAGCAACGCCGGGCTAAACTGCTAGTCAACTATAAATCAAGTGAAAAATTAATTTCTTATTTACAACAGAGAATTTCTATAGCACTTAATGTTTTAAAGAGACTAAATAATAAATTCATTAGTCACTGAAATAACTAGTAAGTTTGAAAATACATTAAATGCAGCGATCTATAGACAAGTTGCAAGTAAGAATTATGACCACTCAATCATAGAAGACACTTGAAATGCCTATGACTAATCTCTTTAAAATGACTAATTAGTCACTTTAACTTCATTCATTTGGTAACGACACTTTTCACCACTGTTAATATTTTGGGAATTGTATTGAAAAGACTTATTGGAATTTTTATGCTTTCACAGTTTCTCAATATTTCTCAAGAATTTAGTAAATTTAGCTGGTGACACATTTTCTCAGGAGTCTACTAATGTCTACAAAAGCAGCGTGATAAATTAATAGCCGGAAATTGTTCATTGTTTCATTAGGATTTCCATAACTTTCTTTTATGTGGTCTCCTTACAAGAAAACAACTTTCATGGCCCTCCACAACTTCTTATCACCTGCAGCTCTCAGCATCTTTTGACTCTTTATCATCTTTCTCTCTGCCCTGTCATCCATTCCCACAAACTCGTTAGGTAGGTTACTTACTGTTTCCTTTTGCCCATTCAACCTTCAATATGTCATGTGAGTGTAAAATTCACTAAGCCTGCTGTTCTTACTATGTATCTGTGAACTTTTTTCCTATTAATTTTTTCCTTTAACTTATACCAGTATTAGATTTTTTTTGTTTCCATCCTTTCCAAAACCTCATCATTGCTCACATGCTCAATCCATGATCTCCACAGCATCCTTCTGCAGAACTATATTTCAGTTATAATATTATTAATATTATAAATATAATTATTATTATTATTATTTAGTTAATAATTTTATTGATTTTATCTTCTCGTGGGTAATTTAGGAATTTTAACTTTAAAAACGACAATTTTGTATCATGTATATACATGTACATATCGATGTATTTTATGTTAATATTTGTGGTTCTAAGTTTTTGTGTAATCTCTTTTTTTTCTCGGGAGGAGGGGGAATTATTTGTCTTGTAATTTTAGACTGAAGTTCGTATTTAATTATATTAAATGAAAATTTTTTTCCGACTGCTTGAAAAACCCAACTTACCCAAACGCTATGGACTCTTCTTATGTGTTTCCTGCCAGTATTAAACACAAGTCAGCTTAGAAAACTAAATCAGTGTCATATAGCATAGAACAGAAGAAGGGTGCGTCGGAGTCTGATCAGCTCTGACGGGGTCAACTCAGTGAGGGTAGTATGATGTGGCAAGATCCAAAACTGCCCAGTGACCTGAGTAAAGTACATCACTGACGACATCCTCCTGTGCTACAGAACGTGCGCATTTTCGAAGTTTCTTCAAGTCTCTCTTTCATCTTTGATGAGCTTGTCCAGCATTCACTGCCATATTAAAGAACAGACATCACATAGCAATCCAGTACTCTTTTCTTTGTTTCTAGCAAAATTTTCCTGTCTCTTAATACTCTGCTCAGCTTCTGAAATGGATCCTTGGCTATGCCTATTTGTCTTCAGATCTCAGTGTCGCACTTTCCTTCTTCTGTTAAAATATTTCCCAGGTATTTAAATTTCTCTACCTACTTAATTTTAGTATTCCACGCCTACAGTTGGCATTTTTTGCTGATAACCATGTATTCTGCTTTTTTCGTAGTTTATTTCTGGTTCTTTGTTTCTACTTACTTGAGCTAATTTCTGTAGGAGGTCTTGTAGTTTCCTTTCTGTGTCTGTTATCAGCACTGTATCATCTGTATATCTTATATTGTTCAAAATGTGGCTGCTGACGATGAATCCTGGCATGTCTTCTAGTTCTCTCAGAATAGTCTTGCTGTACAAGTTGAATAAAGCCCCTGAAAAGACACATACTTGTCTTACACCCCTTTCTATCTTTGTGTATCTGCTAAATTAATTTCCTGTCCATATGCAGATGGTTTGCTGACAATAGAGATTCTTGATAACTCTAATGTCTTTCCCAAATATGTCAAGGCTGCTGAGCATTTCTATCAAGTTTTTGTGGCGTACTTTGTCAAACACCTTTAAGCAGTCTATAAAACACAGGTAAATATCCTTCTTCATTTGTATGCCCTTTCTGATAGCATTCTAAATACAAATATCACATTCTTTGTTCCTGTGTTCTCGATGAAACTGCACTGTTCTTGTCCTATCTCTAGCCTGGCTTTGCTTTGCGTTCTATTCATCAGGATTTGGATGATGAGTTTTGTTTTGTGGCTCATTAAGCTGATTGTTTGTTGGAGTTCACATTCATTTGCACCTGGCTTCTTAGGCAGTGCTATGAAAACCAATCCGCTTAGGTCATTTGGTGCTTCACCACTGTTATAGAATTCATTTGTTATTTCTGTAATTTCCTTCATGCCAAAATCATCTAAGGCTGTCAACATCTGTACTACAATGCCGTCTGGTCAAGGAGTGGCATATTAATCCTTGGCAGAATGAACAGATACAACACTTTGATCCTCAGGAGAATCTTGTGGAATGAAACTTTGATTCTGAGTGTACATATATTCTCTTTCCAGTTTTGAATTATGTATGTCTAATACTTTTTATGGATACTATTATATATATATATATATATATATATATATATATATGAAGTTAAACTATTTTTAGGCATTTCTTTCTCCCTCTCTTCTCTCCCTCTCTCTCTGTTTCTCTCTCTCTCTATATATATATACATATATATATTTATGCACGTTTCATTGAAAATGACAAAGTATTATCATTAAGTTTTATAAAATTTTTCATATGTTCTTATAAATTTTCTTTTCAGAACTCAAATTATTTAAGAATTTTCCAAAGATTTTGTACTTTTGAGCACTTTCATCTATACATTTAGCCATTGTCAAGAGTGATTTTTGTTTACTTCTAACTAAATATATGTAAAGCTTATTTATATAATTAATCCTACTCTTAATAATATCAATTATGAACATGATAACAATGTGCTTACTGAGTTCGGAACATGACATACACATGATTCTCTATAAATGAATTTTACTCATGTTTAGTTGCAAGTAAAACAAAATTCAATCTTAATAATGGCTACAAGTATAACTGAAAGCATTTAAAAATACAAAACATTTGGATAATTCTTACAGAATTTGAGTTCTGAAAAAATAAACTGATAACATGAAAATTATATAAAAATCTTAACGATAATACCTTGTCTGCTATTTTCAATGAAACCTGCATAAAAGACAGATTGCTGCCCAAATATACAATATATATATATATATATACATGCATTTACATGGTTTTTCAAGTTAGTTTTCATTAAATCCTAGCAAGATTATTGACAAAATCCATTAAAGTTCATATTACATTTTTCTCTGTTTTTAACGCAAGGTTTGTCAGTTTCTTATCAAATGTAGTTCTTGCAGCTTCAACTATTTCCTTTATTGAATGCCACATAAGTGCACCTAATTTTTGTTTTAAGGAGAGAAGGCAACGTAGAATAAAAAGAATTGCCTAAGGACCCAGCTGATGCTTTTTAAAAGTCAATAATCTTGTGAGTAGTGCGTGTTTTCCCTAATGCACTATTTATGATAATTCCTTACCAGCTTATCAGTTGTTCTTTTTTGAATTCTGTTTTGTCCTCAGGAACTCACTCAAGAAAAGTTCGATATAAGCCTCTGTTTATCTCACTGGTGACTGTGTATAGATTAGGTCAGAGTTGAAAACAAGAGTACCATTTGTTAGGCACATCAATAAATTGAAAATCAAAATGTCTAGAGTTCAATTCTTGATATCATTCAACCAAAAAAAATCAATTTTATTTCATTTCCATGTTCTAAGCATTCTTTCAGTTTTTACTGGAATAATATCATACATGACTTCCTTGCATGTTACATTTGATAAAAAGTTGATTTGGACTTGAAATGAAAGGAGTACAAATCAAATACTGAAAACTATTCAATAAAATAGGCATATTATTTTTAATCATTTCAACCCAAGCAAGGTGATAATGCCACTAAGATGCAAGGGTTTACTGGGAGTGAAAGAGAAAGAAAAGACTTTAGTGAAAAGAAAGGACAAAGGAATAGGATTTAGGAAGGGAGAAGATGGTGATAATGCCACTAAGATGCAAGGGGTTACTGGGAGTGAAAGAGAATGAAAAGACTTTAGCGAAAAGAAAGGACAAAGGAATAGGATTTAAAAAGAGAGAAGATGGTGATAATGCCACTAAGATGCAAGGGGTTACTGGGAGTGAAAAAGAATAAAAAGACTTTAGCGAAAAGAAAAAACAAAAAAATAGGAATTAGGAAGAGAGAAGATGGTGATAATGCCACTAAGATGCAAGGGGTTACTGGGAGTGATAGAGAATGAAAAGACTTTAGTGAAAAGAAAGGACAAAGAAATAGGGTTTAGGAAGAGAGAAGATGGTGATAATGCCACTAAGATGCAAGGGGTTACTGAGAGTGAAAGAGAATGAAAAGACTTTAGCGAAAAGAAAGGACAAAGGAATAGGATTTAAAAAGAGAGAAGATGGTGATAATGCCACTAAGATGCAAGGGGTTACTGGGAGTGAAAGAGAATGAAAAGACTTTAGCGAAAAGAAAGGACAAAGGAATAGGATTTAAAAAGGGAGAAGATGGTGATAATGCCACTAAGATGCAAGGGGTTACTGGGAGTGAAAAAGAATAAAAAGACTTTAGCGAAAAGAAAAAACAAAAAAATAGGAATTAGGAAGAGAGAAGATGGTGATAATGCCACTAAGATGCAAGGGGTTACTGGGAGTGATAGAGAATGAAAAGACTTTAGTGAAAAGAAAGGACAAAGAAATAGGGTTTAGGAAGAGAGAAGATGGTGATAATACCACTAAGATGCAAGGGGTTACTGAGAGTGAAAGAGAATGAAAAGACTTTAGCGAAAAGAAAGGACAAAGGAATAGGATTTAAAAAGAGAGAAGATGGTGATAATGCCACTAAGATGCAAGGGGTTACTGGGAGTGAAAAAGAATAAAAAGACTTTAGCGAAAAGAAAAAACAAAAAAATAGGATTTAGGAAGAGAGAAGATGGTGATAATGCCACTAAGATGCAAGGGGTTACTGGGAGTGAAAGAGAATGAAAAGACTTTAGTGAAAAGAAAGGACAAAGGAATAGGATTTAAAAAGAGAGAAGATGGTGATAATGCCACTAAGATGCAAGGGGTTACTGGGAGTGAAAGAGAAAGAAAAGACTTCAGTGAAAAGAAAGGACAAAGGAATAGGATTTAAAAAGAGAGAAGATGGTGATAATGCCACTAAGATGCAAGGGGTTACTGAGAGTGAAAGAGAATGAAAAGACTTTAGTGAGGCAAAAGGTCAATAAAAGAATAGATTTCAAGAATACAGAAGATGGTGATAATATTACTAAGAAGAAAGGGGTTACTGGGAGCGGAAGAGAATCAGCAGATTTATCAAGGAGAAAGGACAATAGAAGATAGAAGATGGCTATAATGTCACTAAGATGCAAAGGTTTAATGTCAGTGAAAAACAATGAGAAGACATCAGCAGGGAGAAAAGACCAGAAATGAATAGCTTATAGGAAGACAGAAGATTTCAATAATTCCATGAAGATGCAAAGATTTACTGACAGTGGAAGATAATCAGAAGATTTTAGTGAGGAGAAAGGACAGTAAAAGAATATGTTTCGGGATGACAGAAGATGTCAATAATGTCACTGAAATGCAGGTGTTTACTGACAGTGAAAGTCAGTGAGAAGACATTAGTAGAGAGAAAAGACAATAAAAGAATAATGTTACTAAATTGCAAGGGTTTACTGGCAGTGAAAAACAACGAAAAGACATTATTAGAGAGAAAAGACTATGACAGAATAGGAATACAGAAGATGGCAATAATGCCACAAAGAAGCAAGGGGTTACTGGCAAAGGAAAAGAATCTGAAGAATTAAGTGAGGAAAAAGAACAATAAAAGAATAGGTTATAGGAAGACAGAAGAAAGTGATAATGTCACTAATAGGGAACGGTTTACTGGCAAAGACAATCAGAAGACATTAATAGGGAGAAAGAACTATAAAAAATAGAAAATAGAAAATGCCAATAATCTCACTAAAATGCAAGGTGTTAGTGGATATTGAAGAGAACCAGAAGATATTAATGAGGAGAAGGGACAATAAAGGAATAGTTTCAGGATGACAGAAGTTGGTGATAAAATCACTAAGATGCAAATGATTTTTAGGAGTGAAAGAGAATCAGAAGACATTAGTGAAGAGAAAGGTCAATAAAAGATTAGGTTTTTGAATGACGGAAGATGGCAATAATGTCACTAAGGTACAAGTGAATACTGGGAGTGAAAGAGAATCAGAAGACATTAGTGAAGACAAAGGTCAATAAAAGATTAGGTTTGGGAATGACAGAAGATGGCAATAATGTCACTAAGGTACAAGTGAATACTGGGAGTGAAAGAGAATCAGAAGACATTAGTGAAGAGAAAGGTCAATAAAAGATTTGGTTTTTGAATGACGGAAGATGGCAATAATGTCACTAAGGTACAAGTGAATACTGGGAGTGAAAGAGAATCAGAAGACATTAGTGAATAGAAAAGTCAATAAAAGATTAGGTTTTTGAATGACAGAAGATGGCAATAATGTCACTAAGGTACAAGTGACTACTGGAAGTGAAAGAGAATCAGAAGACATTAGTGAAGAGAAAGGTCAATAAAAGATTAGGTTTTTGAATGACGGAAGATGGCAATAATGTCACTAAGGTACAAGTGATTACTGGAAGTGAAAGAGAATCAGAAGACATTAGTGAAGAGAAAGGTCAATAAAAGATTAGGTTTTTGAATGACGGAAGATGGCAATAATGTCAATAAGGTACAAGTGAATACTGGGAGTGAAAGAGAATCAGAAGACATTAGTGAAGAGAAAGGTCAATAAAAGATTAGGTTTTTGAATGACAGAAGATGGCAATAATGTCAATAAGGTACAAGTGATTACTGGAAGTGAAAGAGAATCAGAAGACATTAGTGAAGAGAAAGGTCAATAAAAGATTAGGTTTTTGAATGACGGAAGATGGCAATAATGTCACTAAGGTACAAGTGAATACTGGGAGTGAAAGAGAATCAGAAGACATTAGTGAAGAGAAAGGTCACTAAAAGATTAGGTTTTTGAATGACAGAAGATGGCAATAATGTCACTAAGGTACAAGTGATTACTGGAAGTGAAAGAGAATCAGAAGACATTAGTGAAGAGAAAGGTCAATAAAAGATTAGGTTTTTGAATGACGGAAGATGGCAATAATGTCAATAAGGTACAAGTGAATACTGGGAGTGAAAGAGAATCAGAAGACATTAGTGAAGAGAAAGGTCAATAAAAGATTCGGTTTTTGAATGACAGAAGATGGCAATAATGTCACTAAGGTACAAGTGATTACTGGAAGTGAAAGAGAATCAGAAGACATTAGTGAAGAGAAAGGTCAATAAAAGATTAGGTTTTTGAATGACGGAAGATGGCAATAATGTCAATAAGGTACAAGTGAATACTGGGAGTGAAAGAGAATCAGAAGACATTAGTGAAGAGAAAGGTCAATAAAAGATTCGGTTTTTGAATGACAGAAGATGGCAATAATGTCACTAAGGTACAAGTGATTACTGGAAGTGAAAGAGAATCAGAAGACATTAGTGAAGAGAAAGGTCAATAGAAGATTAGGTTTTTGAATGACAGAAGATGGCAATAATGTCAATAAGGTACAAGTGAATACTGGGAGTGAAAGAGAATCAGAAGACATTAGTGAAGAGAAAGGTCAATAAAAGATTAGGTTTTTGAATGACAGAAGATGGCAATAATGTCACTAAGGTACAAGTGAATACTGGGAGTGAAAGAGAATCAGAAGACATTAGTGAAGAGAAAGGTCACTAAAAGATTAGGTTTTTGAATGACAGAAGATGGCAATAATGTCACTAAGGTACAAGTGATTACTGGAAGTGAAAGAGAATCAGAAGACATTAGTGAAGAGAAAGGTCAATAAAAGATTAGGTTTTTGAATGACGGAAGATGGCAATAATGTCAATAAGGTACAAGTGAATACTGGGAGTGAAAGAGAATCAGAAGACATTAGTGAAGAGAAAGGTCAATAAAAGATTCGGTTTTTGAATGACAGAAGATGGCAATAATGTCACTAAGGTACAAGTGATTACTGGAAGTGAAAGAGAATCAGAAGACATTAGTGAAGAGAAAGGTCAATAAAAGATTAGGTTTTTGAATGACGGAAGATGGCAATAATGTCAATAAGGTACAAGTGAATACTGGGAGTGAAAGAGAATCAGAAGACATTAGTGAAGAGAAAGGTCAATAAAAGATTCGGTTTTTGAATGACGGAAGATGGCAATAATGTCACTAAGGTACAAGTGATTACTGGGAGTGAAAGAGAATCAGAAGACATTAGTGAAGAGAAAGGTCACTAAAAGATTAGGTTTTTGAATGACAGAAGATGGCAATAATGTCACTAAGGTACAAGTGATTACTGGAAGTGAAAGAGAATCAGAAGACATTAGTGAAGAGAAAGGTCAATAAAAGATTAGGTTTTTGAATGACGGAAGATGGCAATAATGTCAATAAGGTACAAGTGAATACTGGGAGTGAAAGAGAATCAGAAGACATTAGTGAAGAGAAAGGTCAATAAAAGATTCGGTTTTTGAATGACAGAAGATGGCAATAATGTCACTAAGGTACAAGTGATTGCTGAAGTGAAAGAGAATCAGAAGACATTAGTGAAGAGAAAGGTCAATAAAAGATTAGGTTTTTTGAATGACAGAAGATGGCAATAATGTCAATAAGGTACAAGTGAATACTGGAGTGAAAGAGAATCAGACATGAGAAGAGAAAGGTCAATAAAAGATTAGGTTTTTGAATGACGGAAGATGGCACAATGTCACCAAGGTACAAGTGATTACTGGGAGTGAAAGAGAATCAGAAGACATTAGTGAAGAGAAAGGTCAATAAAGATTAGGTTTTTGAATGACAGAAGATGGCAATAATGTCACTAAGGTACAAGTGAATACTGGGAGTGAAAGAGAACGAAGACATTAGTGAAGAGAAAGGTCAATAAAAGATTAGGTTTTTGAATGACGGAAGATGGCAATAATGTCACTAAGGTACAAGTGAATACTGGGAGTGAAAGAGAATCAGAAGACATTAGTGAAGAGAAAGGCTCTACAAAAGATTAGGTTTTTGAATGACAGAAGATGGCAATAATGTCACTAAGGTACAAGTGATTACTGAAGTGAAAGAGAATCAGAAGACATTAGTGAAGAGAAAGGTCAATAAAAGATTAGGTTTTTGAATGACAGAAGATGGCAATAATGTCAATAAGGTACAAGAATACTGGGAGTGAAAGAGAATCAGAAGACATTAGTGAAGAGAAAGGTCAATAAAAGATTAGGTTTTTGAATGACAGAAGATGGCAATAATGTCACTAAGGTACAAGTGATTACTGGGAGTGAAAGAGAATCAGAAGACATTAGTGAAGAGAAAGGTCAATAAAAGATTAGGTTTTTGAATGACAGAAGATGGCAATAATGTCACTAAGGTACAAGTGAATACTGGAGTGAAAGAGAATCAGAAGACATTAGTGAAGAGAAAGGGCTGGTACAAAAGATTAGGTTTTTGAATGACGGAAGATGGCAATAATGTCACTAAGGTACAAGTGAATACTGGGAGGAAAGAGAATCAGAAGACATTAGTGAAGAGAGAAAGGTCAATAAAGATCTGCTTTTGAATGACAGAAGATGGCAATAATGTCACCAAGGTACAAGTGATTACTGGAAGTGAAAGAGAATCAGAAGACATAGTGAAGAGAAAGGTCAATAAAAGATTAGGTTTTTGAATGACAGAAGATGGCAATAATGTCAATAAGGTACAAGTGAATACTGGGAGGAAAGAGAATCAGAAGACATTAGTGAAGAGAAAGGTCAATAAAAGATTAGGTTTTTGAATGACGGAAGATGGCAATAATGTCACTAAGGTACAAGTGATTACTGGGAGTAAGAGAATCATCAGAAGACATTAGTGAAGAGAAAATAATAAAAGATTAGGTTTTTGAATGACAGAAGATGGCAATAATGTCACTAAGGTACAAGTGAATACTTCGGGGAGGAAAGAGAATCAGAAGACATTAGTGGAAGAGAAAGGTCAATAAAAGATTAGGTTTTTGAATGACGGAAGATGGCAATAATGTCACCAAGGTACAAGTGATTACTGGGAGGAAAGAGAATCAGAAGACATTAGTGAAGAGAAAGGTCAATAAAAGATTAGGTTTTTGAATGACAGAAGATGGCAATAATGTCACTAAGGTACAAGTGATTACTGGGAGTGAAAGAGAATCAGAAGACATTAGTGAAGAGAAAGGTCAATAAAAGATTAGGTTTTTGAATGACGGAAGATGGCAATAATGTCACTAAGGTACGAGTGAATACTGGGAGTGAAAGAGAATCAGAAGACATTAGTGAATAGAAAAGTCAATAAAAGATTAGGTTTTGAATGACAGAAGGTGGCAATAATGTCACTAAGGTACAAGTGATTACTGGGAGTGAAGAGAATCAGGGAACACATTAGTGAAGAGAAAGGTCAATAAAAGATTAGGTTTTGAATGAAGAAGATGGCAATAATGTCACTAAGGTACAAGTGATTACTGGGAGTGAAAGTGAAGACATTAGTGAAGAGAAAGGTCACTAAAAGATTAGGTTTTTGAATGACAGAAGGTAGCATGCGTCTAAGGTACAAGTGATTACTGGAAGTGAAAGAGAATCAGAAGACATTAGTGAAGAGAAAGGTCACTAAAAAGATTAGGTTTTGAATGACGGAAGATGGCAATAATGTCACTATGGTACAAGTGATTACTGGGAGTGAAAGAGAATCAGAAGACATTAGTGAAGAAAGGTCACTAAAAGATTAGGTTTTTGAATGACGGAAGATGGCAACTGTCACTATGGTACAAGTGATTACTGGGAGTGAAGAATCAGAAGACATTAGTGAAGAGAAAGGTCAATAAAAGATTAGGTTTGAATGACAGAAGATGGCAATAATGTCACTAAGGTACAAGTGAATATACAGAATTGAAAGAGAATCAGAAGACATTAGTGAAAGAGAAAGGTCAATAAAAGATTAGGTTTTTGAATGACGGAAGATGGCAATAATGTCACTAAGGTACAAGTGAATACTGGGAGTGAAAAGGAATCAGAAGACATTAGTGAAGAGAAAGGTCAATAAAAGATTAGGTTTTTGAATGACAGAAGATGGCAATAATGTCACTAAGGTACAAGTGAATACTGGAAGTGAAAGAGAATCAGAAGACATTAGTGAAGAGAAAGGTCACTAAAAGATTAGGTTTTTGAATGACGAAGAAGATGGCAATAACGTCACTAAGGTACAAGTGATTACTGGGAGTGAAAGAGAATCAGAAGACATTAGTGAAGAGAAAAGGTCACTAAAAGATTAGGTTTTTGAATGACGGAAGATGGCAATAATGTCACTATGGTACAAGTGATTACTGGAAGTGAAAGAGAATCAGAAGACATTAGTGAAGAAGGTCAATAAATTAGGTTTTTTGAATGACAGAAGATGGCAATAATGTCACTAAGGTACAAGTGAATACTGGGAGTGAAAGAGAATCAGAAGACATTAGTGAAGAGAAAGGTCAATAAAAGATTAGGTTTTTGAATGACGGAAGATGGCAATAATGTCACTAAGGTACAAGTGAATACTGGGAGTGAAAGAGAATCAGAAGACATTAGTGAAGAGAAAGGTCAATAAAAGATTAGGTTTTTGAATGACGGAAGATGGCAATAATGTCACTAATGTACAAGTGAATACTGGAAGTGAAAGAGATCAGAAGACATTAGTGAAGAGAAGGTCAATAAAAGATTAGGTTTTTGAATGACGGAAGATGGCAATAATGTCACTAAGGTACAAGTGAATACTGAAGTGAAAAAGAATCAGAAGACATTAGTGAAGAGAAAGGTCAATAAAAGATTAGGTTTTTGAATGACGGAAGATGGCAATAATGTCACTAAGGTACAAGTGAATACTGGGAGTGAAAGAGAATCAGAAGACATTAGTGAAAATAAGGTCACTAAAAGATTAGGTTTGAATTACGGAAGATGGCAATAATGTCACTATGGTACAAGTGATTACTGGGAGTGAAAGAGAATCAAGAAGACATTGAGTAGAAGAGAAAGGTCAATAAAAAAAGATTAGGTTTTTGAATGACAGAAGATGGCAATAATGTCACTAAGGTACAAGTGAATACTGGGAGTGAAAGAGAATCAGAAGACATTAGTGAAGAGAAAGGTCAATAAAAGATTAGGTTTTTGAATGACGGAAGATGGCAATAATGTCACTAAGGTACAAGTGAATACTGGGAGTGAAGAGAATCAAGAGAGACATTAGTGAAGAAAAGGTCAATAAAACATTAGGTTTTTTGAATAGGAAGATAGCAATAATGTCACTAAGGTACAAGTGAATACTGGAAGTGAGGAATCAGAAGACATTAGTGAAGAGAAAGGTCAATAAAAGATTAGGTTTTTGAATGACGGAAGATGGCAATAATGTCCACTAAGGTACAAGTGAATACTGGGAGTGAAAGAGAATCAGAAGACATTAGTGAAGAGAAAGGTCAATAAAAGATTAGGTTTTTGAATGACGGAAGATGGCAATAATGTCACTAAGGTACAAGTGATTACTGGGAGTGAAAGAGAATCAGAAGACATTAGTGAAGAGAAAGGTCAATAAAAGATTAGGTTTGAATGACAGAAGATGGCAATAATGTCACTAAGAGTACAAGTGAATACTGGGAGTGAAAGAGAATCAGAAGACATTAGTGAAGAGAAAGGTCACTAAAGATTAGGTTTGAATGACAGAAGATGGCAATAATGTCACTAAGGTACAAGTGAATACTGGGAGTGAAAGAGAATCCGAAGACATTAGTGAAGAGAAAGGTCACTAAAAGATTAGGTTTTTTGAATGACGGAAGATGGCAATAATGTCACTAAGGGTACAAGTGAATACTGGGAGTGAAAGAGAATCAGAAGACATTAGTGAAGAGAAAGGTCAATAAAAGATTAGGTTTTGAATGACGGAAGATGGCAATAATGTCACTAAGGTACAAGTGATTACTGCCGGTGAAAGAGAATCCAGAAGACATTAGTGAAGAGAAGGTCACTAAAAGATTAGGTTTTTGAATGACAGAAGATGGCAATAATGTCACTAAGGTACAAGTGAATACTGGGAGTGAAAGAGAATCAGAAGACATTAGTGAAGAGAAAGGTCACTAAAGATTAGGTTTTTGAATGACGGAAGATGGCAATAATGTCACTAAGGTACAAGTGAATACTGGGAGTGAAAGAATCAGAAGACATTAGTGAAAAGAAAGGTCAATAAAGATTAAGGTTTTGAATGACGGAAGATGGCAATAATGTCACTAAGGTACAAGTGAATACTGAGGTGAAGAGAATCAGAAGACATTAGTGAAGAGAAAGGTCAATAAAAGATTAAGGTTTTTTGAATGACGGAAGATGGCAATAATGTCACTAAGGTACAAGTGAATACTGGAAGTGAAAGAGAATCAGAAGACATTAGTGAAGAGAAAGGTCAATAAAAGATTAGGTTTTTGAATGACGGAAGATGGCAATAATGTCACTAAGGTACTGAAGTGAATACTGGGAGTGAAAGAGAATCAGAAGACATTAGTGAAGAGAAAGGTCAATAAAAGATTAGGTTTTTGAATGACGGAAGATGGCAATAATGTCACTAGGGTACAAGTGAATACTGGGAGTGAAAGAGAATCAGAAGACATTAGTGAAAATAAGGTCACTAAAAGATTAGGTTTTTGAATTACGGAAGATGGCAATAATGTCACTATGGTACAAGTGATTACTGGGAGTGAAAGAGAATCAGAAGACATTAGTGAAGAGAAAGGTCAATAAAAGATTAGGTTTTTGAATGACAGAAGATGGCAATAATGTCACTAAGGTACAAGTGAATACTGGGGGTGAAAGAGAATCAGAAGACATTAGTGAAGAGAAAGGTCAATAAAAAGATTAGGTTTTTGAATGACGGAAGATGGCAATAATGTCCACTGAGTACAAGTGAATACTTAAGTGAAAGAGAATCAGAAGACATTAGTGAAGAGAAAGGTCAATAAAACATTAGGTTTTTGAATGACGGAAGATGGCAATAATGTCACTAAGGTACAAGTGAATACTGGAAGTGAAAGAGAATCAGAAGACATTAGTGAAGAGAAAAGGTCAATAAAAGATTAGGTTTTTGAATGACGGAAGATGGCAATAATGTCACTAAGGTACAAGTGAATACTGGGAGTGAAAGAGAATCAGAAGACATTAGTGAAGAGAAAGGTCAATAAAAGATTAGGTTTTTGAATGACGGAAGATGGCAATAATGTCACTAAGGTACAAGTGATTACTGGGAGTGAAAGAGAATCAGAAGACATTAGTGAAGAGAAAGGTCAATAAAAGATTAGGTTTTTGAATGACAGAAGATGGCAATAATGTCACTAAGGTACAAGTGAATACTGGGAGTGAAAGAGAATCAGAAGACATTAGTGAAGAAAGGTCACTAAAGATTAGGTTTTTGAATGACAGAAGATGGCAATAATGTCACTAAGGTACAAGTGAATACTGGGAGTGAAAGAGAATCAGAAGACATTAGTGAAGAGAAAGGTCACTAAAAGATTAGGTTTTTGAATGACGGAAGATGGCAATAATGTCACTAAGGTACAAGAGTGAATACTGGGAGTGAAGAATCAGAAGACATTAGTGAAGAGAAAGG
This sequence comes from Ascarosepion bandense, assembly GCA_037127315.1. Classification (NCBI taxonomy): domain Eukaryota; kingdom Metazoa; phylum Mollusca; class Cephalopoda; order Sepiida; family Sepiidae; genus Ascarosepion; species Ascarosepion bandense. The sequence continues at coordinate 686 of JBBBDQ010003086.1, read as the reverse complement.
TCAATAAAAGATTAGGTTTTGAATGACGGAAGATGGCAATAATGTCACTAAGGTACAAGTGATTACTGGGAGTGAAAGAGAATCAGAAGACATTAGTGAAGAGAAAGGTCACTAAAAGATTAGGTTTTTTGAATGACAGAAGATGGCAATAATGTCACTAAGGTACAAGTGAATACTGGGAGTGAAGAATCAGAAGACATTAGTGAAGAGAAAGGTCACTAAAAGATTAGGTTTTGAATGACGGAAGATGGCAATAATGTCACTAAGGTACAAAGTGATTACTGGGAGTGAAAAGAGAATCAGAAGACATTAGTGAAGAAGGTCAATAAAAGATTAGGTTTTTGAATGACGGAAGATGGCAATAATGTCACTAAGGTACAAGTGAATACTGGGAGTGAAAGAGAATCAGAAGACATTGAGTAGAGAAAAGGTCACTAAAAGATTAGGTTTTTGAATGACAGAAGATGGCAATAATGTCACTAAGGTACAAGTGAATACTGGGAGTGAAAGAGAATCAAGAAGACATTAGTGAAGAGAAAGGTCACTAAAAGATTAGGTTTTTGAATGACGGAAGATGGCAATAATGTCACTAAGGTACAAGTGAATACTGGGAGTGAAGAGAATCAGAAGACATTAGTGAAGAGAAGGTCAATAAAAGATTAGGTTTTTGAATGACGGAAGATGGC
>JBBBDQ010003085.1:0-14131 GCA_037127315.1 Ascarosepion bandense | reverse complement strand
GAAATCTAAATAAAAATATGCATATTTCATATTTCTAAATGAAAAAGTCATAATCTAAATAAAAATATGCTTATTTTCACATTTCTAAATGAAAATGTCAAAATCTGAATAAAAATATGCTCATTTTCATATTTCTAAATGAAAAATCATAATCTAAATAAAAATATGCTTATTTTCATATTTCTGAATGAAGAAGACAAAATCTAAATAAAAATATGTTTATTTTCATATTTCTAAATGAAAAACACAAAAACTAAATAGAAATATGCTTATTTTCATATTTCTGAATGAAGAAGACAAAATCTAAATAAAAATATGCTTATTTTCATTTTTCTAAATGAAATATCAAAATCTAAATAAAAATATGCTTATTTTCATATTTCTCATGAAAAAGTCAAAATCTAAATAAAAATATGCTTATTTTCATATTTCTAAATGAAAAGACAAAATCTAAATGAAAATATGCATATTTTCATATTTTGAAATGAAAAAGACAAAATCTTAATGAAAATACGCTTATTTTTACATATTTATTTGAAAACATCAACATCTAAATAAAAATGTGCTCATTTTCATATTTCTACATGTAAAAGTCATAATCTAAATAAAAATATGCTTATTTTCATATTTCTAAATGAAGAGGACATAATCTAAATAGAAATATGTTTATTTTCTTATTCTGAATGAAGAAGACAAAATCTAAATAAAAACATGCTTATTTTCATATTTCTGAATGAAAAAGGCAAAATCTTAATAAAAATATTCTTATTTCCATATTTGTGAAAGAAAATGATAAACTCTAAATAAAAATATGATTATTTTCATATTTCGAAATGAAAAAGAACAGCTTAAAGAAAAGACGCTTATTTTCACATTTCTAAATGAAAACGTCAAAATCTAAATAAAAGTATGCTCATTTTCATATTCATTAATGAAAAAGTCATAATCTAAATAAAAATATGTTTATTTTCATATTTCCGAATGAAGAAGAAAAAATCTATATAAAAATATGCTTATTTTCATATATCTAAATGAAAAAGACAAGACCTAAATAGAAATATGCTTATTTTCATATTTCTAAGTGAAAAGATAAAATCCAAATTAAAATATGCTTATTGTCATATTTCTAAATGAAAAAGTCAAAATCTAAATAAAAATATACTTATTTTCATATTTGTAAATGAAAAAGGCAAATTCTAAATAAAAATATGCTTATTTTCATATTTATAAATGAATATGCTCATTTTCTAAATGAAAAAGTCCAAATCTAAATAAAAATATGCTTAATTTAATGTTTGTAAATGAGAAAGTCAAAACATAAATAAAAATATGCTTATTTTCATATTTCTAATGAAAAAGTCAGAATCTAAAAAAATATATGCTTATTTTCATATTTCAAAAGAGAAATGACAAAATCTAAATAAAAATATGCTTATTTTCATATTTCTGAATGAAAAAGACAAAATCTAAATAAAAATATGCTTATTTTCATTTTTCTGAATGAAATATCAAAATCTAAATAAAAATATGCTTATTTTCATATTTCTCATGAAAATGTCAAAATCTAAATAAAAATATGCTTATTTTCATATTTCTAAATGAAAAAGACAAAATCTAAATAAAAATATGCTTATTTTCATATTTCTGAATGAAAAGACAAAATCGAAATAAAAATATGCTTATTTTCATATTTCTGATTGAAGAAGATAAAATCTAATAAAAATATGTTTATTTTCATATTTCTAAATGAAAAATGACAAAATCTAAATAGAAATATGCTTATTTTCATACTTCTGCATGAAGAAGACAAAATCTAAATGCAAATATGCTTATTTTCAAATTTCTAAATGTAAAACACAAAATCTAAATAAAAAAATGCTTATTTTCATATTTCTAAATGAAAAAGGCAAAATCTGAAAAAAATATGCTTATTTTCATATTTATGAGTGAATATGCTTATTTTCTAAATGAAAAATTCAAAATCTATATACAAATATGCTTATTTTCATGTTTCTAAATGAGAAAGTTAAAATCTAAATAAAAATATGCTTATTTTCATATTTCTAAATGAAAAAGACAAAATCTGAATAAAAATATGCTTATTTTCATATTTCTAAATGAAGAAGACAAAATCTAAATAAAAATATGCATATTTTCATTTTTCTAAATGAAATATCAAAATCTAAATAAAAATATGCTTATTTTCATATTTCTAATGAAAAGGTCAAAATCTAATTAAAAATATGCTCATTTTCATATTTCTAAATGAAAAATCATAATCTAAATAAAAATATGCTTATATTCATATTTCTGAATGAAGAAGACAAAATCTAAATAAAAATATATTTATTTTCATAATTCTAAATGAAAAATACAAAAATTAAATAGAAATATGCTTATTTCATATTTCTTTATGAAAAATCAAAATCTAAATAAAAATATGCTTATTTTCATATTTATAAATGAATATGCTTATTTTCTAAATGAAAAATTCAAAATCTAAATACAAATATGCTTATTTTCATGTTTCTAAATGAGAAAGTCAAAAGCTAAATCAAAATATGCTTATTTTCGTATTTCTAAATGAAAAAGACAAAATCTAAATAAAAATATGCTTATTTTCATATTTCGAAATGAAAAAGTCAAAATCTTAATGAAAAAAAGCTTATTTTCACAATTCTAAATGAAAAATTCAAAATCTAAATAAAAATATGCTTATTTTCATATTTCTAAATGAAAAAATCAAAATCTAAATAAAAATATGCTTATTTTCATATTTCTAAATGAAAAAGTTAAAATCTAAATAAAAATATGCTCAATTTCATATTTATGAAAAAAAATGACAAAATCTAAATAAAAATATGATTCTTTTCATATTTCGAAATGAAAAATCAAAATGTTATTGAAAATACGCATATTTTCACATTTCTAAATGAAAACGTCAAAATCTGAATAAAAATATGCTCAAAAAATCATAATCTAAATAAAAATATGTTTATTTTCTTATTTCTGAATGAAAAGACAAAATCTAAATAAAAATATGCTTATTTTCATATTTATAAATGAATATGCTTATTTTCTAAATGAAAAAGACAAAATCCAAATAAAAATATGCTTAATTTCATGTTTGTAAATGAGAAAGTCAAAATCTAAATAAAAATATGCTTATTTTTATATTTCTAAATGAAAAAGTAAAAATCTAAATGAAAATATGCTTATTTTTATATTTCTGAATGAAATAGGCAAAATCTAAATAAAATTATGCTTATTTTCATACTTATAAATGAATATGCTTATTTTCTAAATGAAAAATTCAAAATCTAAATACTAATATGCTTATTTTCATGTTTCTAAATGAGAAATTCATCAGCTAAATAAAAATATGCTTATTTTCATATTTGTAAATGAAAAACAAAATCTAAATAAAAATATGCTTATTTTCATATTTCTAAATGAAAAAGACAAAATCTAAATAAAAATAATGCCTATTGTCATATTTCTAAATGAAAAAGTTAAAATCTAAATAAAAATATGCGTATTTTCATATTTCTAAAAGAAAATGACAAACTTTAAAAAAATATGATTATTTTCATATTTCGAAATGAAAAAATGAAAATCTTAATGAAAATACGCTTTTTTTCACATTTGTAAATGAAAACGTGAAAATCTACATAAAATATGCTCATTTTCATATTTCTAAATGAAAAAGTCATAATCTAAATAAAACTATGCTTATTTTCATATTTCCGAATGAAAAGACAATATCTAAATAAAAATATGCTTATTTTCATATTTATAAATGAATATGCTTATTTTCTAAATGAAAAAGTCAAAATCTAAATAAAAACATGCTTAATTTCATGTTTGTAAATGAGAAAGTCAAAATCAAAATAAAAATATGCTTATTTTCATTTTCCGAAATGAAATATCAAAATTAAAATAAAAATATGCTTTTCATATTTCTAATGAAAATGTCAAAATCTAAACACAAATATGCTAATTTTCATATTTCACAAAAAAATGACAAAATTTAACTAAAAATATGCTTATTTTCATCTTTCTGAATGAAAAAGACAAAATCTAAATAAAAATATGCTTATTTTCATATTTCTAAATGAAAATGTAAAAATCTACATAAAAATATGCTTATTATCATATTTCTGAATGAAAAGACAAAATGTAAATAAATATATGCTTATTTTCATTTTTCTAAATGAAATATCAAAATAAAAATAAAAATATGCTTATTTTCATATTTCTAATGAAAAAGACATAATCTAAATAAAAATATGCATATTTTCATATTTTGAAATGAAAAAGACAAAATCTTTATGAAAATACGCTTATTTTCACATTTCTAACTGAAAACGTCAAAATCTAAATAAAAATATGCTCATTTTCATATTTCTCAATGAAAAAGTCACAATCTAAATAAAAATATGCTTATTTTCATATTTCTGAATGAAGAAGACAAAATCTAAATAAAAATATGCTTATTTTCATATTTCTAAATGAAAAAGGCAAAATCTGAATAAAAATAAGCTTATTTTTATATTTATGAGTGAATATGCTTATTTTCTAAATGAAAAATTCAAAATTTATATACAAATATGCTTATTTTCATGTTTCTAAATGAGAAAGTTAAAATCTAAATAAAAATATGCTTATTTTCATATTTCTAAATGAAAAAGACAAAATCTGAATAAAAATATGCTTATTTTCATATTTCTAAATGAAGAAGACAAAATCTAAATAAAAATATGCATATTTTCATTTTTCTAAATGAAATATCAAAATCTAAATAAAAATATGCTTATTTTCATATTTCTAATGAAAAGGTCAAAATCTAATTAAAAATATGCTCATTTTCATATTTCTAAATGAAAAATCATAATCTAAATAAAAATATGCTTATATTCATATTTCTGAATGAAGAAGACAAAATCTAAATAAAAATATGTTTATTTTCATATTTCTAAATGAAAAATACGAAAACGAAATAGAAATATGCTTATTTTCATATTTCTAAATGAAAAATGACAAAATCTAAATAAAATTATGGTTATTTTAATATTTATAGATAAATATGCTTATTTTCTAAATGAAAAAGTCAAAATCTAAATAAGAATATGCTTATTTTCATTTTTCATAATGAAATATCAAAATCTAAATAGAAATATGCTTATTTTCATATTTCTGAGTGAAGAAGATAAAATCTAAATAAAAATATGCTTATTTTCATATTTCGAAATGAAAAAGTGAAAATCTAAATGAAAATACGCTCATTTTCATATTTCTGAATGAAAAAGGCAAAATCTAAATAAAAATATGCTTATTTTCATATTTCTAAATGAAGAAGATAAAATCTAAATAAAAATATACTTATTTTCATTTTTCTAAATTAAATATCAAAACCTAAATCAAAATATGCTTATATTCATATTTCTAAATGAAAAAGACAAAATCTAAACAAAAATGTGCTTATTTTCATATTTCGAAATAAAAAAGTCAAAATCTTAATGAAAAAAAGCTTATTTTCACAATTAGAAATGAAAAATTCAAAATCTAAATAAAAATATGCTTATTTTCATATTTCTAAATGAAAAAGTCAAAATCTAAATAAAAATATGCTTATTTTCATACTTCTAAATGAAAAATTAAAATGTAAATAAAAAAACGCTCAATTTCATATTTCTGAAAGAAAATGACAAACTCTAAAGAAAAATATGATTCTTTTCATATTTGGAAATGAAAAAATCAAAATCTTAATGAAAATACGCATATTTTCACATTTCTAAATGAAAACGTCAAAATCTGAATAAAAATATGCTCATTTTCATATTTATAAATGAAATAGTCATAATCTAAATAAAAATATGCTTATTTTCATATTTCTGAATGAAAAGACAAAATCTAAATAAAAATATTCTTATTTTCATATATATAAATGAATGTGCTTATTTTCTAAATGAAACAGACAAAGTCTAAATAAAAATTTGCTTAAATTCATGTTTGTAAATGAGAAAGTCAAAATCTAAATAAAAATATGCTTATTTTCATTTTTCATAATGAAATATCAAAACCTAAATAGAAATATGCTTATTTTCATATTTCTGAAGGAAGAAGACAAAATCTAAATAAAAATATGCTTATTTTCATATTTCTAAATGAAAAAGTAAAAATCTATATGAAAATATGCTTATTTTTATATTTCTGAATGAAAAAGGCAAAATCTAAACAAAAATATGCATATTTTCATATTTCTAAATGAAGAAAACAAAATCTAAATAAAAATATGCTTATTTTCATTTTTCTAAATGAAATATCAAAACCTAAATATAAATATGAACATTTTCATATTTCTAAATGAAAAAATTCAAAATCTAAATAAAAATATGCTTATTTTCATTTTTCTAAATGGAATATCAAAACCTAAATAAAAATATGCTTATTTTCATATTTCTAAATGAAAAAGACAAAATCTAAATAAAAATATGCTTATTTTCATATTTCGAAATGAAAAAGTCAAAATCTTAATGAAAAAACGCTTGTTTTCACATTTCTAAATGAAAAATTCAAAATCTAAATAAAAATATGCTTATTTTCATATTTCTGAAAGAAAATGACAAACTCTAAATAAAAATATGATTCTTTTCATATTTCGAAATGACAAAAACCAAAATCTTAATGAAAATACGCTTATTTTCACATTTCTAAATGAAAACGTCAAAATCTGAATAAAAATATGCTCATTTTCATATTTCTAAATGAAAAAGTCATGATCTAAATAAAAATATGCTTATTTTCATATTTCTGAATGAAGAAGACAAAATCTAAATAAAAATATATTTATTTTCATAATTCTAAATGAAAAATACAAAAAATAATAGAAATATGCTTATTTTCATATTTCTGAATGAAAAATCAAAATCTAAATAAAAATATGCTTAATTTCATATTTATAAATGAATATGCTTATTTTCTAAATGAAAAATTCAAAATCTAAATACAAATATGCTTATTTTCATGTTTCTAAATGAGAAAGTCAAAAGCTAAATAAAAATATGCTTATTTTCGTATTTCTAAATGAAAAAGACAAAATCTTAATGAAAAAAAGCTTATTTTCACAATTCTAAATGAAAAATTCAAAATCTAAATAAAAATATGCTTATTTTCATATTTCTAAATTGAAAAAGTCAAAATCTAAATAAAAATATGCTCAATTTCATATTTATGAAAGAAAATGACAAAATCTAAATGAAAATATGATTCTTTTCATATTTCGAAATGAAAAATCAAAATGTTATTGAAAATACGCATATTTTCACATTTCTAAATGAAAACGTCAAAATCTGAATAAAAATATGCTCATTTTCATATTTCTAAATTAAAAAATCATAATCTAAATAAAAATATGCTTATTTTCATATTTATAAATGAATATGCTTATTTTCTAAATGAAAAAGACAAAATCTAAATAAAAATATGCTTATTTTCATATTTCTAAATGAAAAAGTAAAAATCTAAATGAAAATATGCTTATTTTTATATTTCTGAATGAAATAGGCAAAATCTAAATAAAAATATGCTTATTTTCATATTTCTAAATGAAGAAAACAAAATCTAAATAAAAATATGCTTATTTTCATTTTTCTAAATGGAATATCAAAACCTAAATAAAATTATGCTTATTTTCATATTTCTAAATGAAAAAGACAAAATGTAAATAAAAATATGCTTATTTTTATTTTTCTAAATGGAATATCAACACCTAAATAAAAATATGCTTATTTTCATATTTCTAAATGAAAATGACAAAATCTAAATAAAAATATGCTTATTTTCATATTCCTAAATGAAAAATTCAAAATCTAAATAAAAATATGCTTATATTCATATTTCTAAATGAAAAATTTAAAATCTAAATAAAAATATGCTCATATATTTTAAAAGAAAACGACAAACTCTAAATAAAAATATGATTCTTTTCATGTGTCGAAATGAAAAAAATCAAAATCTTAATGAAAATACGCTAATTTTCACATTTCTAAATGAAAACGTCAAAATCTGAATAAAAATATGCTCATTTTCATATTTCTAAATGGCAAATCATAATCTAAATAAAAAATATGCTTATTTTCATATTTCTGAATGAAGAAGACAAAATCTAAATAAAAAAATGCTGATTTTCATATTTCTAAATGAAAAAGACAAACTCTATATAGAAATATGCTTATTTTCATATTTCTGAATGAAGGAGACAAAATCTAAATACAAATATGCTTATTTTCAAATTTATAAATGAAAAAGTCAAAATATAAATAAAAATATGCTTATTTTCATATTTCTAAATGAAGAAGACAAAATGTAAATAAAAATATGCTTATTTCCATATTTCTAAATGAAAATGTAAAAACTAAATAAAATTATGCTTATTATCATATTTCTGAATGAAAAGACAAAATCTAAATAAAAATATACTTATTTTCATATTTCTAAATAAAGAAGACAAAATGTAAATAAATATATGCTTATTTTCATTTTTCTAAATGAAAGATCAAAACAAAAATAAAAATATGCTTATTTTCATATTTCTAATGAAAAAGTTAAAATCTAAATGAATATACGCTTATTTTCATATTTCTAAATGAAAAAGACATAATCTAAATAAAAATATGCATATTTTCATATTTCGAAATGAAAAAGACAAAATCTTAATGAAAATACGCTTATTTTCACATTTCTAACTGAAAACGTCAAAACCTAAATAAAAATATGCTCATTTTCATATTTCTAAATGAAAAAGTCATAATCTAAATAAAAATATGCTTATTTTCATATTTCTAAATGAAGAAGATAAAATCTAAATAAAAATATACTTATTTTCATTTTTCTAAATTAAATATCAAAACCTAAATCAAAATATGCTTATTTTCATATTTCTAAATGAAAAAGACAAAATCTAAACAAAAATGTGCTTATTTTCATATTTCGAAATAAAAAAGTCAAAATCTTCATGAAAAAAAGCTTATTTTCACAATTCGAAATGAAAAATTCAAAATCTAAATAAAAATATGCTTATTTTCATATTTCTAAATGAAAAAGTCAAAATCTAAATAAAAATATGCTTATTTTCATATTTCTAAGTGAAAAATTAAAATGTAAATAAAAAAACGCTCAATTTCATATTTCTGAAAGAAAATGACAAACTCTAAATAAAAATATGATTCTTTTCATATTTGGAAATGAAAAAATCAAAATCTTAATGAAAATACGCATATTTTCACATTTCATAATGAAATATCAAAACCTAAATAGAAATATGCTTATTTTCATATTTCTGAATGAAGAAGACAAAATCTAAATAAAAATATGCTTATTTTCATATTTCTAAATGAAAAAGTAAAAATCTATATGAAAATATGCTTATTTTTATATTTCTGAATGAAAAAGGCAAAATCTAAACAAAAATATGCATATTTTCATATTTCTAAATGAAGAAAACAAAATCTAAATAAAAATATGCTTATTTTCATTTTTCTAAATGAAATATCAAAACCTAAATAAAAATATGAACATTTTCATATTTCTAAATGAAAAATTCAAAATCTAAATAAAAATATGCTTATTTTCATTTTTCTAAATGGAATATCAAAACCTAAATAAAACTATGCTTATTTTCATATTTCTAAATGAAAAAGACAAAATCTAAATAAAAATATGCTTATTTTCATATTTCGAAATGAAAAAGTCAAAATCTTAATGAAAAAACGCTTGTTTTCACATTTCTAAATGAAAAATTCAAAATCTAAATAAAAATATGCTTATTTTCATATTTCTGAAAGAAAATGACAAACTCTAAATGAAAATATGATTCTTTTCATATTTCGAAATGACAAAAACCAAAATCTTAATGAAAATACGCTTATTTTCACATTTCTAAATGAAAACGTCAAAATCTGAATAAAAATATGCTCATTTTCATATTTCTAAATGAAAAAGTCATGATCTAAATAAAAATATGCTTATTTTCATATTTCTGAATGAAGAAGACAAAATCTAAATAAAAATATATTTATTTTCATAATTCTAAATGAAAAATACAAAAATTAAATAGAAATATGCTTATTTTCATATTTCTGTATGAAAAATCAAAATCTAAATAAAAATATGCTTATTTTCATATTTATAAATGAATATGCTTATTTTCTAAATGAAAAATTCAAAATCTAAATACAAATATGCTTATTTTCATGTTTCTAAATGAGAAAGTCAAAAGCTAAATAAAAATATGCTTATTTTCGTATTTCTAAATGAAAAAGACAAAATCTTAATGAAAAAAAAGCTTATTTTCACAATTCTAAATGAAAAATTCAAAATCTAAATAAAAATATGCTTATTTTCATATTTCTAAATGAAAAAGTCAAAATCTAAATAAAAATATGCTCAATTTCATATTTATGAAAGAAAATGACAAAATCTAAATGAAAATATGATTCTTTTCATATTTCGAAATGAAAAATCAAAATGTTATTGAAAATACGCATATTTTCACATTTCTAAATGAAAACGTCAAAATCTGAATAAAAATATGCTCATTTTCATATTTCTAAATTAAAAAATCATAATCTAAATAAAAATATGTTTATTTTCATATTTCTGAATGAAAAGACAAAATCTAAATAAAAATATGCTTATTTTCATATTTATAAATGAATATGCTTATTTTCTAAATGAAAAAGACAAAATCTAAATAAAAATATGCTTAATTTCATGTTTGTAAATGAGAAAGTCAAAATCTAAATAAAAATATGCTTATTTTCATATTTCTAGATGAAAAAGTAAAAATCTAAATGAAAATATGCTTATTTTTATATTTCTGAATGAAATAGGCAAAATCTAAATAAAAATAGGCTTATTTTCATTTTTCTAAATGAAGAAAACAAAATCTAAATAAAAATATGCTTATTTTCATTTTTCTAAATGGAATATCAAAACCTAAATAAAACTATGCTTATTTTCATATTTCTAAATGAAAAAGACAAAATGTAAATAAAAATATGCTTATTTTCATTTTTCTAAATGGAATATCAAAACCTAAATAAAAATATGCTTATTTTCATATTTCTAAATGAAAATGACAAAATCTAAATAAAAATATGCTTATTTTCATATTTCGAAATGAAAAAGTCAAAATCTTAATGAAAAAACTCTTGTTTTCACATTCCTAAATGAAAAATTCAAAATCTAAATAAAAATATGCTTATATTCATATTTCAAAATGAAAATTTTAAATTCTAAATAAAAATATGCTCATATATTTTAAAAGAAAACGACAAACTCTAAATAAAAATATGATTCTTTTCATGTGTCGAAATGAAAAAAATCAAAATCTTAATGAAAATACGCTAATTTTCACATTTCTAAATGAAAACGTCAAAATCTGAATAAAAATATGCTCATTTTCATATTTCTAAATGGCAAATCATAATCTAAATAAAAATATGCTTATTTTCATATTTCTGAATGAAGAAGACAAAATCTAAATAAAAAAATGCTGATTTTCATATTTCTAAATGAAAAAGACAAACTCTATATAGAAATATGCTTATTTTCATATTTCTGAATGAAGGAGACAAAATCTAAATACAAATATGCTTATTTTCAAATTTATAAATGAAAAAGTCAAAATATAAATAAAAATATGCTTATTTTCATATTTCTAAATGAAGAAGACAAAATGTAAATAAAAATATGCTTATTTCCATATTTCTAAATGAAAATGTAAAAACTAAATAAAATTATGCTTATTATCATATTTCTGAATGAAAAGACAAAATCTAAATAAAAATATACTTATTTTCATATTTCTAAATAAAGAAGACAAAATGTAAATAAATATATGCTTATTTTCATTTTTCTAAATGAAAGATCAAAACAAAAATAAAAATATGCTTATTTTCATATTTCTAACTGAAAACGTCAAAACCTAAATAAAAATATGCTCATTTTCATATTTCTAAATGAAAAAGTCATAATCTAAATAAAAATATGCATATTTTCATATTTCTGATTGAAGAAGACAAAATCTAAATAAAAATATGCTTATTTTCATATTTCTAAATGAAAAAGTCAAAATCTAAAGAAAAATATGCTTATTTTCATACTTCTAAATGAAAAAGGCAAAATCTAAATAAAATTATGCTTATTTTCATACTTATAAATGAATATGCTTATTTTCTAAATGAAAAATTCAAAATCTAAATAGTAATATGCTTATTTTCATGTTTCTAAATGAGAAATTCAACAGCTAAATAAAAATATGCTTATTTTCATATTTCTAAATGAAAATGACAAAATCTGAATATAAATATGCTTATTTTGATATTTCTAAATGAAAAATGACAAAATCTAAATAAAAATATGCTTATTTTCATATTTGTAAATGAAAAACAAAATCTAAATAAAAATATGCTTATTTTCATATTTCTAAATGAAAAAGACAAAATCTAAATAAAAATAATGCCTATTGTCATATTTCTAAATGAAAAAGTTAAAATCTAAATAAAAATATGCGTATTTTCATATTTCTAAAAGAAAATGACAAACTTTAAAAAAATATGATTATTTTTATAATTTCGAAATGAGAAAATGAAAATCTTAATGAAAATACGCTTTTTTTCACATTTGTAAATGAAAAAGTCATAATCTAAATAAAAATATGCTTATTTTCATATTTCCGAATGAAAAGACAATATCTAAATAAAAATATGCTTATTTTCATATTTATAAATGAATATGCTTATTTTCTAAATGAAAAAGTCAAAATCTAAATAAAAACATGCTTAATTTCATGTTTGTAAATGAGAAAGTCAAAATCTAAATAAAAATATGCTTATTTTCATTTTCCGAAATGAAATATCAAAATTAAAATAAAAATATGCTTTTCATGTTTCTAATGAAAATGTCAAAATCTAAACAAAAATATGCTAATTTTCATATTTCACAAAAAAAATGACAAAATTTAACTAAAAATATGCTTATTTTCATCTTTCTGAATGAAAAAGACAAAATCTAAATAAAAATATGCTTATTTTCATATTTCTAAATGAAAATGTAAAAATCTAAATAAAAATATGCTTATTATCATATTTCTGAATGAAAAGACAAAATGTAAATAAATATATGCTTATTTTCATTTTTCTAAATGAAATATCAAAATAAAAATAAAAATATGCTTATTTTCATATTTCTAATGAAAAAGACATAATCTAAATAAAAATATGCATATTTTCATATTTTGAAATGAAAAAGACAAAATCTTAATGAAAATACGCTTATTTTCACATTTCTAACTGAAAACGTCAAAATCTAAATAAAAATATGCTCATTTTCATATTTCTGAATGAAAAAGGCAAAATCTAAATAAAAATATGCTTATTTCCATGTTTCTAAATGAAAAGGACAAAACCTTAATAGAAATATGCTTATTTTCATATTTCTGAATGAAGAAGACAAAATCTAAATAAAAATATGCTGATTTTCATATTTCTAAATGAAAAAGTCAAAATCTAAATAAAAATATGCTTATGTTCATATTTCTAAATGAAAAACAAAATCTAAATAAAAATATGCGTATTTTCATATTTCTAAATGAAAAAGACAAAATCTAAATAAAAATAATGCTTATTTTCATATTTATAAATGAATATGCTTATTTTCTAAATGAAAAAGTCAAAATCTAAATGAAAATATGCTTAATTTCATGTTTGCAAATGAGAAAGTCAAAATCTCAATATAAATATGCTTATTTTCATATTTCTAAATGAAATATCAAAATCTAAATAGAAATATGCTTATTTTCATATTTCTGAATGAAAAAGACAAAATCTAAATAAAACTATGGTTATTTTCATATTTCTAAATAAAAAAGTGAAAATCTAAATGAAAATATGCTTATTTTCATATTTCTGAATGAAAAAGGCAAAATCTAAATAAAAATATGATTATTTTCATATTTCGAAATGAAAAAAACAAAATCTTAAGAAAAATATGCTTATTTTCATATTTCTAAATGAAAAAGCGAAATCTAAGTATCAAATATGCTTATTTTCATATTTCAAAAGAAAAG
>JBBBDQ010003077.1:0-11322 GCA_037127315.1 Ascarosepion bandense | reverse complement strand
TTTTAAAATTAGGTCTATTTGAAAGCCAAGGGATTAAAGTTAGTAATTCCAATAATAAAAATACACTGGTGTATTTTAAACTGAAATTATATCGATTGGAATCTGAAATTTTTTGGGGAAAAAAACAAACTTTAAATGTTCCGCCATTTTTTGATTTGTTGACAGGTTACGTCAACAGCCAACTTTCTGTTTAAAAAATTTTGAAAAAAATATATACATCAAAGAAACTTTTTTAAAGTCAATTGTTTAAATTGAAACTTACCTTAATCTGATTTCACACAATAGTAATTCCTTACTTTATGAAATTTAAGACAGAAACTTATCTTAAATACAGTAGTCCTGTCATCAATGTAATCCGAGCTGTGATTGATTGAATATGCCAGCTACTGTCTGTCAACACCCCAAGTATGGCGTCTGGAAGTGCCAAATTTTTATGTATCTAAAAAATCGGTTTCTGTTTTCTAACTGCATAGCTAACCATAACATAATATTTTCATCAATTACATAATATTTTATACAATGTTCGTTTAGCGTTATAGCTGGTTGAATGAATATGCTTGCTAAATAAATAAAAATTGAAATTGTTTTTAAAATAATTTTACAATTTAATAACAAAGAATGAAATTAAAATAACCCAGTAAAGTTATGAAATATTATGCTAATTATTAATATTTTTATTATGCCTTATTCATATTAATTAGTCAGATAACTAGGTAAAAATATCTAATTTAATTTTTACATAACTGTAGATGTTATAAGTAAGTATCTACATTTTTTGTACATGTCATACTGTATTTATGCAATGTCTTGAAGAGAAAGGAATTTCGGGAATATTTTGTGGCCCTGAAAGGGCTGTGGTGTTTTCTTAATTGTCACTGTACTCCTCCTCACTGTTTAGCTGCTTTTCCAGGTACAGGTATGTAGCTATCTCCCTTAATTTGATAACTAAGGGTAAAATAATTTTATAACATGTTTTTTTTGTACAATCATTTACAATTTAAAAAAGAACATGAAAGTAGGAGTTAATCAATAAAAATGCATAAATTCAATAGTAGGATTAGGCTATGAAATAAAATAGAAAAATTTTTTTTTTCATTCAATTGAAAATAAAAAAAATGAAACCTTTTCCAATTTGTTTTAATCTTAGCTAGGCACCATAAAATTGTAGTATATATTTGTTTCTTAAAAACATTCTGCAAACACTAATTGAAATTAAACATTTTTTTAAAATTCCAACTTTCGTCTTGATTTTTTTCCATTGTGAATGTAGGTATCTCCCTTAATTTGATAACTAAGGGTAAAAATAATTTTATAACATGTGTTTTGTACATTCATTTACATTAGTAGGATTAGGCTATGAAATAAAGAAACTAAAAAATTTCTTTTTTATTCAATTGAAAAGAAAAAAATGAAACCTTTTCCAAATTGTTCTAATCTTAGCCTATGCACCATAACATTGTAGTACATATTTATTTCTTAGTCACATTTTGCAAACACACATTGAAAGTAAACATTTTTATCCCTAATAATTTCTTGTATGAATCATTACCACATGCCATTGGAATGAACAACCCAAAAAAGCAAAACAAATAAAAAAGAAGTTTTGATGTTTTTTCTAAATTCTGTCAAGTAAATAGATTCACAATTAATATTAAAAAGGATTAAACTAATAAGTTAAAAATATAAAAGTTACTTTAAATATTTAAATTCTGACTAGAAATGATTTCTTTCTTGAGCAATTCAGAGACATGCACGAAAAGAATAGCAGTAAGGACCTTCGGGGTTTATATACGGGGAAAATTTTATGTAAGGGCGGACAACCCTTTAGTCATCTGTAAAAGATGTATATCGTTTATGGGCACCCGTACTTACCAAAAACGGGAAATTAATATGCAAAAATAAAAAATAAACAGTTTTAAATTCCAAAAAAAAAAAAAGCTTCTGTTTTAGAGTAACTTTTTAATTTTTTTTAAATTTTTCGATTATTTGCCACACATTAATTAGAAAACATCTGAGAGACCTATAAGGAGAAAATTGTAAAAGACTTTTATGAAACTTTTTAAATTATTTAATAAAAAATATGAAAAATAAAAACAATTCTTGTAAAAATTCATTACTAACGGAAAAAAATTTGTTTTTCAGACGATGACAATATTAATTTATGTTTATAAAAGTAATTAAAAGTTTACGCAAATAAAAATTGGCATAGTTTTATTGCATTTTTGTTTTCCTAATTCAGAGCTGATTTTCTAAAAGGTAGCTTGTTTTGCCGAAAAATAGACAATTGATTAGCTTTCCTTAATGACTCCTGAATTTAATGAAAACTATCTATATTTTGTTACTGAGTTGCGTTTTTTGACATTTCTGGAAATTAAATATTGGGAGAAAACAAATTTTAAAAAAACAAACTTTTTTACCAATATTTAAAAAAATAAAAATTATTTCAAAAATCATTTCAGTCATTTGTGAATAAGTCCTGAAATTTTCATCAAAATCAGACGATTATTTGAGTTTTGCAAGAATTTCCAAATTAAGGTGTCTTTCACAGTCAAAAACTGCCTTCGTGTAATATTACGCTGTTGACGTAATAAACTCTATTGTCAATTTACCCCTTTCACTGACGAGAGAAAAAAAAGATTTTCTACCACTAAATGAGCCTTTCAGAACCTGTTAGAACAATTTAAAAAATTTGTAAAAATAATTAAAAAATACTTTTATCTATCCTCTATGATAGCGTAAACATTTTGCCGAGAAAACTGTTTTTATTTAGTTTTTTACTTCAGACTATGCTGATTTTCCCACGGTAAAATTGGAGGTACCTAGTTAAGTATTATTCTTGCACTATTCTTTTCCCTGATTATTCCCTCATGAGATATATCAAATTTGAAAGTAAAATGAATAAACCTAAAATTGTGATAAATTTCAATAAAATTGAATTTAATTCCATCAAGTATCATTTTATGTAAATAAAACAAAAATATCGAATGACAATGATGGACTTATTTCCATGGGAGTTTCATTTTTTAAATGTAATTTGTAGCAGCAGATAAGAAAATTAATTAAAATCAACTCTCTTAAAATTTACAAAAATTCACAATGATGTGTGAAATCCTGGTTTTTCCTAAATAGAAAAAGGATTGACCATCTGCTTCAAGAAAAAGTCGAAACCAAATTTTGCAAATCTTTGTAAAAGTGAAGTGAGTTGATTTTAATTTATCTGCTATAAATTCTTTTTTTTTTAAATATGTACCGCCACTAATTTCCAGAAAAAACAGCATAATATGAAAAAAAAAAAAATGCCCCAAATTTAAAAAACAAACTTTTCCTATCAAAATGAATATATTATTATTATTATTATTATTATTAAGAGGAAAGACCAAAGTATTTTTGATGAATTTCTAATCTTTTCTAACACATTTGAAATTTTTATTTTTTATCAGCGAGTAACCACATTTTTACAGGAGTTTCCTATGGCAAACATATTACACTGTTACAGTGCATTTTTTTGTTTTACAATATGAGTGCAGAAAAAAAAATTACCTCAAAAATAAAAGAAAACATTTTATTACAGTGGAGAACAAGTAACAAGAAGCCTATCCCAAGCTTGTTTCAACACAAGCTGTGGACTTGTAATGAGACAATATAATGAAGTATAATTTTATGTAAATAAAACGAAAATGTCAAAGTTTCATAATTATCAGGAATTATTCCCATGGGATTTTTATTTTTGAAATAGAATTCATATTTATTTTAATTTTTATAGATTTGTTTAATGTAAGATCTACATTTGAAATTGATTGTAAAACTTAAATAAGATCAATGCAGTGTGGTAGGGAGGATCAGTCATGTCTGATACAATGCTAGTTCACAAACATAGCTGACACTCCTCACGACTTAAGGATTATTGGAATTATCGGAAGGTTGGATGTTGGAATGTGGAAGAATAAAAGTGTTTCATTTGTCAAGTAATTGAAATTTTTATTAATAGGAAAGAATAACATGAATTTGTAGGTGTTAAATATTCAATGAGAAATATTAGTGAGGAGTTAATTGTCCAGAATTTTGGTTGTAAGTAGCGAATGTGTTTAATAAATTGTGTTCATTTGCTTTTTTTATGGCCTGCAAGAAAGTGAAAAGGAAGGTGTTACGTGTTTGGTGTAAAAAAAAGTAAAAAAAAAATGATTGACCAAAGCTGAGATAAATCACAGACAAATATTTAATTTACAAAACACACCAAATAAAATATTTGCAAATATACAATTTTTGAAACAGAGTTTACTACTGGCAAGTGTTATGAGGAGAGAAGAGGAAGGTAAGGTCAGTATCTTTTCTTTACCAGTTAAGTTGGCTAGGAATTTAAGTGCTATACTTTTTGGAACTCCTCGAAATGAGTATATAAAGAATAATTTTAAGTATGGTCAATGAAATAGTCAAAAATAATGTATTTACCCATATAGTTCCATGAGGTTCTCTTTGAGGTTTTTGTTGGTTGGCACTTCTTATTGATCCTTTCAGCTGGATATAAATCCTGAATCAAACCAGAGTTGATAACATAAGCAGACCCTGGAAACAACTGACTGTTCTATACCGCAAAGCCTATTTTCATAGAGGCTAACACCTAATTTGCATATTTCTAGAACTTTTAGAACTCTCTAGATTTTACTGGAACATTCCACAAATTTCCAAAATGTTTTATTCTTAATGTCTCTATTTTTACGCTACTTCATGAATTAAAACTTTTTGGAAATAACACTTAGGACTCAATTATTATAACTTTTTATACATTATTAATATTTTTATTTATAAATGCACCCTCTTAGCAAAGGTGAAGAAATAAAGGAAATTGTACTTATCAGACATTAATATTTAGGATTCACTTGAAGTATCTTGTTTTTGTAGTCACTGTCATCTTTGTTGACTGCAAAACTGTTGAGGATGAAGAAGTAAAAGAAATTAGCATGAGTGACGAAGAACAAATGTGTGACATGACTTTACATGTCTGGGTTGGCAAAATATTTTTTCTTAAGTCACATCTTGTGGTTTTGTCTCTAATTTATGTTCCCATCTGACTGACTGCTTCGACTTTGTTTTTATAGCCAAAGACAATTTAAACATAGACTTGTTAACTTTTCTCTCAATTTTGCAAATCGCTTCCTTTCATTGGTTAGAAAATTAATTTAACTTCCAATCACAAACTCCGGTTTCGTCTTTTTTCGTTCAGTACGAGGTCAACCCTTTTCCTATTTGTCAAAATTTGGATTTCACACGTAACTGAATTTTTGTAAAAAAATATTGTAATAAAAGAATCTTTTGTGATTTCTGAAGTGAGTAGAGTAACTTTTGATAAATTTACATACAAAGTTATATCCCTATATTAATTTTCATATGATAAAATAAACCAAAATTTATTGTTAGGAGAAACTATTGATGAATTTACTTACTAAGTTGTATACCTATATTATTTTTCACAGAACCAAAACGTCAAATCTTTGTGATTGCTGAATTTTGATAAATTCACATGTCAAATGAGACCCCTATATTAAGATCTTAAGTGAAACATTTGATGAATTTACATAAATAGTTTGATCCTTATATTAATTTTCACAGAACAAAAACACCAAATCTTTGTGATTGCTGAAGTTAGGGGATGAAATTTTGATAAATTTACATGCCAAATGAGACGCCTATATTAAGATTTAAGTAAAACATTTAATAAATTTACATTCATAGTTTGATCCTTATATTAATTTTTATAGAACAAAAAAGCCAAATATTTGTGATTGCTGAAGCGAGGAAAGCAAATTTTGAAAAATTTACATACCAAATGAAACCCCTATATTAAGATTTAAGTGAAACATTTGATAAATTTACATAAATAGTTGGATCCCTATATTAATTTTCACAAAACAAAAACACCAAATCTTTCTAATTGTTCAGGTCCTGAAGCTTATGAGCGTTAGGTTTGATTGCTTTGTTCAAAACATAAAAACCCAAAATGTCGAGTTTCGTAGCATTGAAAATACATTTTGAAATGGAAATTTTAAGATTGTACTCACTTAACTTCCAAAAAGCTTGATCTAGATGTTTAGAATGAGAATCATTTTCATCGTAGTATAAAATGTTATTGATATATAAAAATGTACACTCCATGCCCAGGAAGACGTCGTCCATCATCCTTTGGAAGGTACCTGTGGCGTTCCATAGTCCGTAAGGAATGTATTGATATTCAAATAAACCCATGTTCTGTAAAGATTGCAGTTTTACATCATCAGGATGTACAGGTATCTGGTGGTATGACGAGGATAGATCAATCTTTGAAAATGTCTTTTTTTCCATGCAATTTCCTAGCTAGTGAGTTAATATTTGGAATTAGGTAGCAGTCCAGTTTCATAATACTATTCATTTGTCTGTAGTCACCCACTGGCCTGTACGTGCCATCTGATTTTGGCTCCATGTGAATTGTCAAACTCCACCCTGATTTGGAAGTGGAAATTATGCCAGCTTGCCGAAGCATTTTAAAGTGTTCATTGGATATATCAGATTTCTGCTTTGACAGCCATTGTACTTTTCTAAATACAGGAGCGTTGCTCCCTGTCTCGATTCTGTGAAACACTGTTGATTTTTTTCTGTGTTAGGTTATTGGGGGATATTAGATTAGGGTACCTTTCATGATTCTTTTAAAGTTCCCTGTGCATTTTCCTCATAATGGATTGAAACGTAGCACAAATTGATAGCTTGGCATCACTTTGCCTATTGGTAATTGTGTCGATTGACTTATTTTTACAATCCACATAAACCGGCGCAATATTTCTAGGATATATGATTGTTTGTCAGGTATTCCTTTGAAGTAATTGGTACGGCAGCACCAGTATCCACAATGAACATCATTTTCTATGCTCCTAAATGTGCACTGACTTCCAAAAGTTGGGGGGAAGGTGGAAACCATCCCCTCCCGCCACACCAGTTTTTTGGTTTCTCTTTTCGAGCTGGTGAAGGTGATAGTGAGGATGAGTTCAATTTAAATTTTCCTTTATTCAGCTACATACACCATGGTTTACAAGATTTTGCACGGTTTGCATATCAAATGTGCGATCTGCATATTTTTGGCTTCTTGTTGAGATGATGTGGATTTAAAGTAGCTTGGAATTTGTAATTTATTTTCTTTTAGTTGAACCTGCTGAACAGCATTGGGGTTTCGCTGATTAAAATACAGCGGTAGCTCCTTGGCAGATTTTTCCCAAAATATTCTCATCGGATTAATATCCTCTGTGGAATTATCATTACCAATTACCAAGTATACTACTTTTAAATGGTTTCTAAAGAGAACTTTGTGGTCGAAACTTGGGTAGCAAATAAGTCTTGTTCGTTAGCATATATATATATATATATATATATATATATATATAAAGAAAATTAAGACAGACACGTTATTCCATACATATATAAAGATTTAATTTTTGTTTGTTTAAATTTATTATTACTTCTTAATTCTTTTAATGGATACTCATATTTTTTAGAAAGTCTGTTATATATAAAGTTAAAAAAAATACATTATAATTTCCGTTGGCTTTGCTTGTTAGGAAAATATCTATGTTATTAAAAAATAATGTTAAATAAAAATTCAAATATGTCGGCTAATGCCAGTTTTGTGGATTTCGGTTAAATTCCGTTATGTTGTCTTCTGTTAAATTTGTATACAGGAGAATATCTATATAAGGGTGGAATTCAACTTCCATGATATCTGTCGTGGATCGATTGGTAAAGATATGTCTGATCTAAAGACGATATCTCTCCTGTGTTGGAGTTTGCAGGTTCAATTCCAACCAGAAAATAGATATTTTTTAAACAATTAAGGCTAGTGGAAATTATAATGTAATGTTTAACTATATGTAAATAAATAGATATTAGTGGATGTTGGGTATTCATCTGGTTTCTTCTGGCATGATGTATACATTTTGGTTACAATGAAATGCTATTAGTTATGTTTCCCTACTCTAAAAAAAAAAAAAAGAGAATTAATTTAGGTAAGTCTTAAAGAAACTTTTGGAATGGTTACAACATTTATACATATATGTTTTGTTCAGAGTATATTCTTTATCAGTTCATCATATATTAAGTGACATCTATCCTAAAATCTATTAAATTAATATTATATATATATATATCATTATGCAAAATAAAATAAAGTATAAGGTAATCAATGTGCTTATAGAAGAATTATGAACTATATTCTAAGGTGAAAATTTTGCAGTGTTTAAAAGTTGAAAGTCCGACCACGGCGTACCGGTTCTCCTGCCTGCCTGAGAGTACCGGACGCCGTCGCCACGCGCTCGCTTGCCACCAGCCTGCCGCCGTCCGACACACGCCTGCTCTGCGCTGCGGGTACTTCGCTCATCCATCCATCCATCCATCCATCCACACAAGTGTCAATCGCTCTATTTCGTGTAACAACCTTTGCTTTCTCTTTGTCTGCTCACACACAAACACACACCATATGGTGTGTGGTTGGCGTCTAACTCGCGTCCGATCACGCCAACTAGTGGCCGCCTGCTGCCGGGCGCAGATTTCTCGCCGCAACCGAAAGTTCTACTACTTTCCCTGAGAATCTGTCGTCTCATAGCCCGGCTGTTGAACGTCCGAGCACGGCGTACCGGTCCACTCCTGCCTGCGAGTACCGGACGCGCGGTTCGCCACGCGCTCGCTCGCTCGCCACCGGCCTGCTCTGCGCTGCGGGCACCTCGCTCATCCGTCCCCGCACACAAGTGTCAATCGCTCTATTTCGTGTAACAACCTTTGCTTTCTCTTTGTCTGCTCACACACAAACACACACCATATGGTGTGTGGTTGGCGTCTAACTCGCGTCCGATCACGCCAACTAGTGGCGGGCCTGCTGCCGGGCGCAGATTTCTCGCCGCAACCGAAAGTTCTACTACTTTCCCTGAGAATCTGTCGTCTCATAGCCCGGCTGCCGAACGTCCGAGCACGGCGTACTGGTCCTCCTGCCTGCCTGCGAGTACCGGACGCGCGCGGTTCGCTACGCGCTCGCTCTCTCGCTTGCCACCAGCCTGCCTGCCGCCGCCGTCCGACACACGCCTGCTCTGCGCTGCGGGCACCTCGCTCATCCGTCTCCGCACACAAGCGTCAATCGCTCTATTTCGTGTAACAACCTTGCTTTCTCTTTGTCTGCTCACACACAAGCACACACCGTACGGTGTGTGGTTGGCGTCTAACTCTGCGTCCGATCACGCCAACTAGTGGCGGTCGCTGCCGGGCGCAGATTTCTCGCCGCAACCGAAAGTTCTACTACTTTCCCTGAGAATCTGTCGTCCTACAGCCCGGCTGTTGAACGTCCGAGCACGGCGTACCGGTCCTCCTGCCTGCCTGCGAGTACCGGACGCGCGCGGTTCGCCACGCGCGCTCGCTCGCTCGCTTGCCACCAGCCTGCCTGCCGCCGCCGTCCGACACACGCCTGCTCTGCGCTGCGGGCACCTCGCTCATCCGTCCCCGCACACAAGTGTCAATCGCTCTATTTCGTGTAACAACCTTTGCTTTCTCTTTGTCTGCTCACACACAAGCACACACCACACGGTGTGTGGTTGGCGTCTAACTCGCGTCCGATCACGCCAACTAGTGGCGGGCCTGCTGCCGGGCGCAGATTTCTCGCCGCAACCGAAAGTTCTACTACTTTCCCTGAGAATCTGTCGTCTCATAGCCCGGCTGTTGAACGTCCGAGCACGGCGTACCGGTCCTCCTGCCTGCCCGCGAGTACCGGACGCGCGGTTCGCCACGCGCTCGCTTGCCACCAGCCTGCCTGCCTTTCCTGCCGCCCGCCGCCGTCCGACACACGCCTGCTCCGCGCTGCGGGCACCTCGCTCGTCCGTCCCCGCACACAAGTGTCAATCGCTCTATTTCGTGTAACAACCTTTGCTTTCTCTTTGTCTGCTCACACACCATACGGTGTGTGGTTGGCGTCTAACTCGCGTCCGATCACGCCAACTAGTGGCGGGCCTGCTGCCGGGCGCAGATTTCTCGCCGCAACCGAAAGTTCTACTACTTTCCCTGAGAATCTGTCGTCTCATAGCCCGGCTGTTGAACGTCCGAGCACGGCGTACCGGTCCTCCTGCCCGCGAGTACCGGACGCGCGGTTCGCCACGCGCTCGCTTGCCACCAGCCTGCCTGCCTTTCCTGCCGCCGCCCGCCGCCGTCCGACACACGCCTGCTCTGCGCTGCGGGCACCTCGCTCGTCCGTCCCCGCACACAAGTGTCAATCGCTCTATTTCGTGTAACAACCTTTGCTTTCTCTTTGTCTGCTCACACACAGCACACGCCGTACGGTGTGTGGTTGGCGTCTAACTCGCGTCCGATCACGCCAACTAGTGGCGGGCCTGCTGCCGGGCGCAGATTTCTCGCCGCAACCGAAAGTTCTACTACTTTCCCTGAGAATCTGTCGTCTCATAGCCCGGCTGTTGAACGTCCGAGCACGGCGTACCGGTCCTCCTGCCCGCGAGTACCGGACGCGCGGTTCGCCACGCGCTCGCTTGCCACCAGCCTGCCTGCCTTTCCTGCCGCCCGCCGCCGTCCGACACACGCCTGCTCCGCGCTGCGGGCACCTCGCTCGTCCGTCCCCGCACACAAGTGTCAATCGCTCTATTTCGTGTAACAACCTTTGCTTTCTCTTTGTCTGCTCACACACCATACGGTGTGTGGTTGGCGTCTAACTCGCGTCCGATCACGCCAACTAGTGGCGGGCCTGCTGCCGGGCGCAGATTTCTCGCCGCAACCGAAAGTTCTACTACTTTCCCTGAGAATCTGTCGTCTCATAGCCCGGCTGTTGAACGTCCGAGCACGGCGTACCAGGCCGCCCTGCCTGCCTGCGAGTGCCGGACGCGCGCGGTTCTGCGCACGCTCGCTCGCTCGCTCGCTCGCTCGCTTGCCACCAGCCTGCCTGCCGCCGCCGTCCGACACACGCCTGCTCTGCGCTGCGGGCACCTCGCTCATCCGTCCCCGCACACAAGTGTCAATCGCTCTATTTCGTGTAACAACCTTTGCTTTCTCTTTGTCTGCTCACACACCATACGGTGTGTGGTTGGCGTCTAACTCGCGTCCGATCACGCCAACTAGTGGCGGGCCTGCTGCCGGGCGCAGATTTCTCGCCGCAACCGAAAGTTCTACTACTTTCCCTGAGAATCTGTCGTCTCATAGCCCGGCTGTTGAACGTCCGAGCACGGCGTACCGGTCCTCCCTGCCTGCCTGCGAGTACCGGACGCGCGCGGTTCGCCACGCGCTCGCTCGCTCGCTCGCTCGCTCGCTCGCTTGCCACCA
>JBBBDQ010003076.1:0-19151 GCA_037127315.1 Ascarosepion bandense | reverse complement strand
TTTCAGTACACTCATGTATATTGCTTAGAATCAATTTTAAATGCATCCATATGATTCTACACATCAATTTACATAAGAATCAGCATTAATCTTTATATGCATGAAAATACACTAAATGCGCAATTTTCGGGCTTTCAGTACACTCATTTATATTGATAAGAATTAATTTCAAATGAGACCATATGATTCTACACATCAATTTACACAAGAATCTGCATTAATCTTGATATGCATGAAAATACATAAACGCGCAATTTTCGGGCTTTCAGTGCACTCATTTACATTGCTTACAATCAATTTTAAATGCGACCATATGATTCTAAACATCAATTTACATAAGAATCAGCATTAATCTTGATATGCATGAAAATACACTAAATGCGCAATTTTCGGGCTTTCAGTACACTCATTTATATTGCTTAGAATCAATTTGAAATGAGACCATATGATTCTACACATCAATTTACTTAAGAATCAGCATTAATCTTGATATGCATGAAAATACACTAAATGCGCAATTTTCGGGCTTTCAGTACATTCATTTATATCGCTCAGAATCAATTTTAAATGCAACCATATGATTCTACACATCAATTTACATAAGAATTAGCATTAATCTTGATATGCATGAAAATACACTAAATGCGCAGGTTTTTGTCTTTCAGTACACTCATTTATATTGATAAGAATTAATTTCAATTGAGACCATATGATTCTACACATCAATTTACACAAGAATCAGCATTAATCTTGATATGCATGAAAATACACTAAACGTGCCATTTTCGGGCTTTCGGTACACTCATTTATATCGCTCAGAAACAATTTTAAATGAGACCATATGATTCTACACATCAATTTACATACGAATCAGCATTAATCTTGATATGCATGAAAATACACTAAATGCGCAATTTTAGGGCTTTCAGTACACTCATGTATATTGATAAGAATTAATTTCAAATCAGACCATATGCTTCTACGCATCAATTTACACAAGAATCTGCATTAATCTTGATATGCATGAAAATACATAAACGCGCAATTTTCGGGCTTTCAGTGCACTCATTTACATTGCTTACAATCAATTTTAAATGCGACCATATGATTCTAAACATCAATTTACATAAGAATCAGCCTTAATCTTGATATGCATGATAATACATTAATGCGCAATTTTCGGGCTTTCAGTACCCTCATTTATATCGCTCAGAATCAATTTTAAATGCAACCATATGATTCTACACATCAATTTACATAAGAATCAGCATTACTCTTGATATGCATGAAAATACACTAAATGCGCAGTATTTGGTCTTTCAGTACAGTCTTTATATTGATCAGAATGAATTTTAAATGAAAGCATATGATTCTACACATCAATTTACATAAGAATCAGCATTAATTTTGATATGCATGAAAATACACTAAACGTGCAATATTCGGGCTTTCAGTACACTCATTTATATCGCTCAGAATCAATTTTAAATGAGACCATATTATTCTACACATCAATTTACATACGAATCAGCATTAATCTTGATATGCATGAAAATACACTAAATGCGCAATTTTAGGGCTTTCAGTACACTCATTTATATTGCTTAGAATCAATTTTAAATGAGACCATATGATTCTACACATCAATTTACATAAGAATCAGCATTAATCTTGATATGCATGAAAATACATTAAATGCGAAATTTTCATGCTGTCAGTACACTAATTTATCTTGCTCAGAATCAATTTTAAATGATATTATATGATTCTACACATCAATTTACATAAGAATCAGCATTAATTTTGATATGCATGAAAATACACTAAATGCGCAATTTTCGGGCTCTCAGTACACTCATTTATATTGCTCAGAATCAATTTTAATTGAGACCATATAATTCTACACATCAATTTACATAAGAATCAACATTAATCTTGATATGCATGAAAAGACACTAAATGCGCAAATTCGGGCTTTCAGTACACTCATTAATATTGCACAGAATCAATTTTAAATGAGACCATATGAATCTACACATCAATTTGCATAAGAATCTGCATTAATATTGATATGCATGAAAATACACTAAATGAGCAAATTTCGGGCTTTCAGTACACTCATTTATATTGCTCAGTATCAATCTTAAATGAGACCATATGATTCTACACATCAATGTACATAAGAATCATCATTATTCTTGATATGCATGAAAATACACTAAATGCGCAGTTTTGGATTTTCAGTACACTCATTTATATTGCTCAGAGTCAATTTTAATTGAGACCATATAATTCTACACATCAAATTACACAAGAATCAGCATTAATCTTGATATACATGAAAATACACTAATTGCGCAATATTCGGGCTTTCAGTACACTCATTTATATTGCTCAGAATCAATTTTAAATGAAACCATATGATTCTACACTTCAATTTACATAAGAATCAGCATTACTCTTGATATGCATGAAAATACACTAAATGCGCAATTTTCGGGATTTCAGTACACTCATTTATATTGCTCAGAATCAATTTTAAATGAGACCGTATGATTCTGTACATCAATTTACATAAGAATCATCATTAATCTTGATATGCCTGAAAATACACTAAATGCGCAGTTTTTGGTCTTTCAGTACACTCATTTATATTTCTCATAATTAATTTCCAATGAGACCATATGATTCTTCACATCAATTTACACAAGAATCTGCATTAATCTTGATATGCATGAATATACACTAAATGTGCAATTTTCTGGCTTTCAGTACACTCATTTATATTGCTCAGAATAAATTTAAATGAGACCATATGATTCTACACATCAATTTACATAAGAATCAGCATTAATCTTGATATGCATGAAAATACACAAAATGTTCAATTTTCTGGCTTTCAGTACACTCATATATATTGCTCAGAATCAATTTTAAATGAGACCATATAAATCTACACATCAATTTACATAAGAATCAGCATTAACCTTGATATGCATGAAAATACACTAAATGCGTAATATTCGGGCTTTCAATACACTAATTTATATTGCTCAAAATCATTTTTAATTCAGACCATATGATTCTGTACATCAATTTACCAAAGAATCAGCATTAATTTTGATATGCATGAAAATACACTAAATGCGCATTTCTCCAGCTTTCAGTACACTCATTTACATTTCTCAGAATCAATTTTAAATTAGACCATATGATTCTACACATCAATTTACATAAGAATCAACATTAATCTTGATATGCATGAAAATACACTAAATGCGCAAGTTCGGGCTTTCAGTACACTCATTAATATTGCACAGAATCAATTTTAAATGAGACCATATGAATCTACACATCAATTTGCATAAGAATCTGCATTAATCTTGATATGCATAAAAATACACTAAATGATCAATTTTCGGGCTTTCAGTACACTCATTTATATTGCTGAGAATCAATTTTAAATGAGACCATATGATTCTACACATCGATTTACATAGGAATCAGCATTAATATTGATATGCATGAAAATACACTAAATGAGCAATTTTCGGGCTTTCAGTACACTCATTTACATTGCTCAGTATCAATTTTAAATGAGACCATATGATTCAACACATCAATGTACATAAGAATCATCATTATTCTTGATATGCATGAAAATACACTAAATGCGCAGTTTTTGGACTTTCAGTACACTCATTTATATTGCTCAGAATAAATTTTAATTGAGACCATATAATTCTACACATCAAATTACACAAGAATCAGCATTAATCTTGATATACATGAAAATACACTAATTGCGCAATATTCGGGCTTTCAGTACACTCATTTATATTGCTCAGAATCAATTTTAAATGAAACCATATGATTCTACACTTCAATTTACATAAGAATCAGCATTACTCTTGATATGCATGAAAATACACTAAATGCGCAATTTTCGGGATTTCAGTACACTCATTTATATTGCTCAGAATCAGTTTTAAACGAGACCGTATGATTCTGTACATCAATTTACATAAGAATCATCATTAATCTTGATATGCTTGAAAATACAGTAAATGCGCAGTTTTTGGTCTTTCAGTACACTCATTTATATTGCTCAGAATTAATTTCAAATGAGACCATATGATTCTACACACCAACATATAAAAAATCAGCATTAATCTTGATATGCCTGAAAATACACTAAATGCGCAGTTTTTGGTCTTTCAGTACACTCATTTATATTCCTCATAATTAATTTCCAATGAGACCATATGATTCTTCACATCAATTTACACAAGAATCTGCATTAATCTTGATATGCATGAATATACACTAAATGGGCAATTTTCTGGCTTTCAGTACACTCATTTATATTGCTCAGAATAAATTTTAAATGAGACCATATGATTCTACACATCAATTTACATAAGAATCAGCATTAACCTTGATATGCATGAAAATACACTAAATGCGAAATTTTCGGGCTTTCAATATACTAATTTATATTGCTCAAAATGATTTTTAATTCAGACCATATGATTCTGCACATCAATTTACCTAAGAATCAGCATTAATTTTGATATGCATGAAAATACACTAAATGCGCAATTCTCCAGCTTTCAGTACACTCATTTATATTTCTCATAATCAATTTTAAATGAAACCATATGATTCTACACATCAATTTACATAAGAATCAGCATTAATCTTGATATACATGAAAATACATTAATGCGCAATTTTCCGGGTTTCAGTACACTCATTTATATTGTTCAGAATCAATTTCAAATGAGACCGTATGATTCTAGACATCAATTTACATAAGAATCAGCATTAATCTTGATATGCATGAAAATACACTAAATGCGCAATTTTCGGGCTTTCAGTACACACATTTATGTCGCTCGGAGATCAATTTTAAATGAGACCATATTATTCTACACATCAATTTACATAAGTATCTGCATTAATCTTGATATGCATGAAAATACACTAAATGCGGAGTATTTGGTCTCTCAGTACACTCATTTATATTGATCAGAATTAATTTCAAATTAGACCATATGATTCTACACATCAATTTACACAAGAATCAGCATTAATCTTGATATGCATGAGAATACAATAAATGAGCAATTTTCGGGCTTTCAGTACACTCATTTGTATTGCTCAGAATCAATTTTAAATGAGATTATATGATTCTATACATCAATTTACATAAGAATCTGCATTAATCTTGATATGCATGAAAATACACTAAGTGCGCAATTTTCGGGCTTTCAGTACACTCATTTATATTGATCAGAATCAATTTTAAATGAAACCATATCATTCTACACATCAATTTACATAAGAATCAGCATTAATCTTGATATGCATGAAAATACACTAAATGCGCAATTTTCGGGCTTTCAGTACACTCATTTATACTGATCAGAATCAATTTTAAATGAAACCATATGATTCTACACAGCAATTTACATAAGAATCAGAATTAATCTTGATATGCATGAAAATACACTAAATGCGCAATACTCGGGCTTTCAATACACTCATTTATATTGCTCAGAATCAATTTTAAATAAAACCATATGATTCTACACATCAAATTACATCAGAATCAGCATTAATCTTGATATGCATGAAAATACACTAAATGCGCAGTTTTTGATATTTCAGTACACTCATTTATATTGCTCAGAATCAATTTTAAATGAGACCGTATGATTCTACACAACAATTTACATATGAATCAGCATTAATCTTGATATGCATGAAAATACACTAAATGCGCAGTGTTTGGTCTTTCAGTACAGTCATTTATATTGCTCAGAATCAATTTTAATTGAAACCATATGATTCTACACATCAATTTACACAAGAATCAGCATTAATCTTGATATTCATGAAAATACACTAAATGCGCAATTTTCGGGCTTTCAGTACACTCATTTATATTGCTCAGCATCAATTTTAATTGAGACCGTATGATTCTACACATCAATTTACATAAGGATCAGCATTAACCTTGATATGCATGAAAATACACTAAATGCGCAATTTTCGGGCTTTCAGTACACTCATTTATACTGATCAGAATCAATTTTAAATGAAACCATATGATTCTACACAGCAATTTACGTAAGAATCAGCATTAATCTTGATATGCATGAAAATACACTAAATGCGCAGTTTTTGATATTTTAGGACACTCATGTATATTGCTCAGAATCAATTTTAAATGAGACCGTATGATTCTACACAACAATTTACATATGAATCAGCATTAATCTTGACATGCATGAAAATACACTAAATGCGCAGTGTTTGGTCTTTCAGTACAGTCATTTATATTGCTCAGAATCAATTTTAATTGAAACCATATGATTCTACACATCAATTTACATAAGAATCAGCATTAATCTTGATATGCATGAAAATACACTAAATGCGCAATTTTCGGGCTTTCAGTACACTCATTTATATTGCTCAGAATCAATTTTAAATGAGACCGTATGATTCTACACATCAATTTACATAAGAATCAGCATTAATCTTGATATGCATGAAAATAAACTAAATGCGAAATTTTCGGGCTATCATGTACACTCATTTATATTGCTCAGAATCAATTTTAAATGAAACCATATGATTCTACACATCAATTTACATAAGAATCAGCATTAATCTTGATATGCATGAAAATACACTAAAAGCGCAGTTTTTGATATTTCAGTACACTCATTTATATTGCTTAGAATCAATTTTAAATGAGACCGTATGATTCTACACATCAATTTACATAAGAATCAGCATTAATCTTGATATGCATGAAAATACACTAAATGCGCAGTGTTTGGTCTTTCAGTACACTCATTTATATTGCTCAGAATCAATTTTAAATGAGACCATATGATTCTACACATCAATTTACATAAGAATCAGCATTAATCTTGATATGCATGAAAATACACTAAATGCGCAATTTTCGGGCTTACAGTACACTCATTTATATTGATCAGAATCAATTTTAAATGAGACCATATGATTCTACACATCAATTTACATAAGAATCAGCATTAATCTAGATATGCATGAAAATACACTAAATGCGCAATTTTCGGGCTTTCAGTACACTCATTTATATTGCTCAGAATCAATTTTAAATGATACCATATGATTCTACACATCAATTTACATAAGAATCAGCATTAATCTTGATATGCATGAAAATACACTAAATGCGCAATTTTCAGTCATTCAGTACAGTCATTTCTATTGCTCAGAATCAATTTTAAATGAGACCATATGATTCTACACACCAATTTACATAAGAATCAGCATTAATCTTGATATGCATGAAAATACACTAAATGCGCAATTTTCGGGCTTTCAGTACACTCATTTATATTGCTCAGAATCAATTTTAAATGTAACATATGATTCTACACATCAATTTACATAAGAATCAGCATTAATCTTGATATGCATGAAAATACACTGAATGCGCAATATTCGGGCTTTCAGTACACTCATTTATATTGCTCAGAATCAGTTTTAAATGAGACCGTATGATTCTACACATCAATTTACATAAGAATCAGCATTAATCTTGATATGCATGAAAATACACTAAATGCGCAGTGTTTGGTCTTTCAGTACACTCATTTATATTGCTCAGAATCAATTTTAAATGAGACCATATGATTCTACACATCAGTTTACATAAGAATCAGCATTAATCTTGATATGCATGAAAATACACTAAATGCGCAATTTTCGGGCTTACAGTACACTCATTTATATTGATCAGAATCAATTTTAAATGAGACCATATGATTCTACACATCAATTTACATAAGAATCAGCATTAATCTTGATATGCATGAAAATACACTAAATGCGCAATTTTCGGGCTTTCAGTACACTCATTTATATTGCTCAGAATCAATTTTAAATGAGACCGTATGATTCTACACATCAATTTACATAAGAAGCAGCATTAATCTTGATATGCATCAAAATACACTAAATGCGCAGTGTTCGGTCTTTCAGTACAGTCATTTATATTGCTCAGAATCAATTTTAAATGAAACCATGATTCTACACATCAATTTACATAAGAATCAGTATTAATCTTGATATGCATGAAAATACACTAAATGCGCAATTTCCGGCTTACAGTACACTCATTTATATTGCTCAGAATCAATTTTAAATGAGACCATATGATTCTACACATCAATTTACATAAGAATCAGTATTAATCTTGATATGCATGAAAATACATTAATGCGAAATTTTCGGGCTTACAGTACACTCATTTATATTGCTCAGAATCAATTTTAATTGAAACCATATGATTCTACACATCAATTTTCATAAGAAACAGCATTAATCTTGATATGCATGAAAATACACTAAATGCGCAATTTTCGGACTTTCAGTACACTCATTTATATTGCTCACAATAAATTTTAAATGAAACCATATGATTCTACGTATCAATTTACATAAGAATCAGCATTAATCTTAATATGCATGAAAATACACTAAATGCGCAATTTTCGGGCTTTCAGTACACTCATTTATATTGCTCAGAGTCCATTTTAAATGAGACCGTATGATTCTACACATCAATTTACATAAGAATCAGCATTAATCTTGATATGCATGAAAATACACTAAATGCGCAATTTTCGGGCTTTCAGTACACTCATTTATATTGCTCAGAATAAATTTTAAATGAAACCATATGATTCTACATATCAATTTACATAAGAATCAGCATTAATCTTGATATGCATGAAAATACACTACATGCGCAATTTTCGGGCTTTCAGTACACTCATTTATATTGCTCAGAGTCAATTTTAAATGAGACCTTATGATTCTACACATCAATTTACATATGAATCAGCATTAATCTGGATATGCATGAAAATACACTAAATGCGCAGTGTTATGTCTTTCAGTACAGTTATTTATATTGCTCAGAATCAATTTTAATTGAAACCATATGATTCTACACAGCAATTTACATAAGAATCAGCATTAATCTTGATATGCATGAAAATACACTAAATGCGCAATTTTCCGGCTTTCAGTACACTCATTTATATTGCTCGGAATCAATTTTAAATGAGACCATATGATTCTACACATCAATCTACATAAGAATCAGCATTAATCTTGATATGCATGAAAATACACTAAATGCGCAATTTTCGGGCTTACAGTACACTCATTTATATTGATCAGAAACAATTTTAAATGAGACCATATGATTCTACACATCAATTTACATAAGAATCAACATTAATCTTGATATGCATGAAAATACACTAAATGCGCAATTTTCGGGCTTTCAGTACACTCATTTATATTGCTCAGAATCAAATTTAAATGAGACCATATGATTCTACACATCAATTTACATAAGAATCAGCATTAATCTTGATATGCATGAAAATACACTACATGCGCAATCTTCGGGCTTTCAGTACACTCATTTATATTGCTCAGAATAAATTTTAAATGAAACCATATGATTCTACATATCAATTTACATAAGAATAAGCATTAATCTTGATATGCATGAAAATACACTAAATGCGCAATTTTCGGGCTTTCAGTACACTCATTTATATTGCTCAGAGTCAATTTTAAATGAGACCTTATGATTCTACACATCAATTTACATATGAATCAGCATTAATCTGGATATGCATGAAAATACACTAAATGCGCAGTGTTTGGTCTTTCAGTACAGTTATTTATATTGCTCAGAATCAATTTTAATTGAAACCATATGATTCTACACATCAATTTACATAAGAATCAGCATTAATCTTGATATGCATGAAAATACACTAAATGCGCAATTTTCCGGCTTTCAGTACACTCATTTATATTGCTCGGAATCAATTTTAAATGAGACCATATGATTCTACACATCAATTTACATAAGAATCAGCATTAATCTTGATATGCATGAAAATACACTAAATGCGCAATTTTCGGGGTTACAGTACACTCATTTATATTGCTCAGAATCAATTTTAAATGAGACCATATGATTCTACACATCAATTTACATAAGAATCAGCATTAATCTTGATATGCATGAAAATACACTAAATGCGCAAATTTCGGGCTTTCCGTACACTCATTTATATTGCTCAGAATCAATTTTAAATGAGACCATATGATTCTACACATCAATTTACATAAGAATCAGCATTAATCTTGATATGCATGAAAATACACTAAATGCGCAATTTTCGGGCTTTCAGTACACTCATTTATATTGCTCAGAATCAATTTTAAATGAAACCATATGATTCTACACATCAATTTACATAAGAATCAGCATTAATCTTGATATGCATGAAAATACACTAAATGCGCAATTTTCCGGCTTTCAGTACACTCATTTATATTGCTCAGAATCAAATTTAAATGAGACCATATGATTCTACACATCAATTTACATAAGAATCAGCATTAATCTTGATATGCATGAAAATACACTAAATGCGCAATTTTCGGGCTTTCAGTACACTCATTTATATTGCTCAGAATCAAATTTAAATGAGACCATATGATTCTACACATCAATTTACATAAGAATCAGCATTAATCTTGATATGCATGAAAATACATTAATGCGCAATTTTCGGGCTTTCAGTACACTCATTTATATTGCTCAGAATAAATTTTAAATGAAACCATATGATTCTACATATCAATTTACATAAGAATCAGCATTAATCTTGATATGCATGAAAATACACTAAATGCGCAATTTTCGGGCTTTCAGTACACTCATTTATATTGCTCAGAGTCAATTTTAAATGAGACCTTATGATTCTACACATCAATTTACATATGAATCAGCATTAATCTTGATATGCATGAAAATACACTAAATGCGCAATTTTCGGGCTTTCAGTACACTCATTTATATTGCTCAGAATCAATTTTAAATGTAACCATAAGATTCTACACATCAATTTATATGAGAATCAGCATTAATCTTGATATGCATGAAAATACACTAAATGCGCAATTTTCGGGCTTTCAGTACACTCATTTGTATTGCTCAGAATCAATTTTAAATGTGACCATATGATTCTACACATCAATTTACATAAGAATCAGCATTAATCTTGATATGCATGAAAATACACTAAATGCGCAGTTTTTGGACTTTCAGTACACTCATTTATATTGATCAGAATCAATTTTAAATGAGACCATATGATTCTACACATCAATTTACATAAGAATCAGCATTAATCTTGATATGCATGAAAATACACTAAATGCGCAAATTTCGGGCTTTCAGTACACTCATTTATATTGCTCAGAATCAATTTTAAATGTAACCGTATGATTCTACACATCAATTTACATAAGAATCAGCATTAATCTTGATATGCATGAAAATACACTAAATGCGCAATTTTCCGGCTTTCAGTACACTCATTTATATTGCTCAGAATCAAATTTAAATGAGACCATATGATTCTACACATCACTTTACATAAGAATCAGCATTAATCTTGATATGCATGAAAATACATTAATGCGCAATTTTCGGGCTTTCAGTACACTCATTTATATTGCTCAGAATAAATTTTAAATGAAACCATATGATTCTACATATCAATTTACATAAGAATCAGCATTAATCTTGATATGCATGAAAATACACTAAATGCGCAATTTTCGGGCTTTCAGTACACTCATTTATATTGCTCAGAGTCAATTTTCAATGAGACCTTATGATTCTACACATCAATTTACATATGAATCAGCATTAATCTGGATATGCATGAAAATACACTAAATGCGCAGTGTTTGGTCTTTCAGTACACTCATTTATATTGCTCGGAATCAATTTTAATTGAAACCATATGATTCTACACATCAATTTACATAAGAATCAGCATTAATCTTGATATGCATGAAAATACACTAAATGCGCAGTTTTTGGACTTTCAGTACACTCATTTATATTGATCAGAATCAATGTTAAATGAGAACATATGATTCTACAGATCAATTTACATAAGAATCTGCATTAATCTTGATATGCATGAAAATACACTAAATGCGCAATTTTCCGGCTTTCGGTACACTCATTTATATTGCTCAGAATCAATTTTAAATGGGACCATATGATTCTTCACATCAATTTACATAAGAATCAGCATTAATCTTGATATGCATGAAAATACTCTAAATTTGCAATTTTCGTGCTTTCAGTACACTTATTTATATTGCTCAGAATCAATTTTAATTGAAACCATATGATTCTACACATCAATTTACATATGAATCAGCTTTAATCTTGATATGCATGAAAATACACTAAATGCGCAATTTTCGGGATTTCAGTGCACTCATTTATATTGCTCAGAATCAATTTTAAATGTAACCATATGATTCTACACATCAATTTACATAAGAATCAGCATTAATCTTGATATCCATGAAAATACACTAAATGCGCAGTTTTTGGACTTTCAGTACACTCATTTATATTGATCAGAATCAATTTTAAATGAGACCATATAATTCTACACATCAATTTACATAAGAATCAGCATTAATCTTGATATGCATGAAAATACACTAAATGCGCAATTTTCGGGCTTTCAGTACACTCATTTATATTGCTCAGAATCAAATTTAAATGAGACCATATGATTCTACACATCAATTTACATAAGAATCAGCATTAATCTTGATATGCATGAAAATACATTAATGCGCAATTTTCGGGCTTTCAGTACACTCATTTATATTGCTCAGAATCAATTTTAAATGAAACCATATGATTCTACATCAATTTACATAAGAATCAGCATTAATCTTGATATGCATGAAAATACACTAAATGCGCAATTTTCGGGCTTTCAGTACACTCATTTATATTGCTCGGAATCAATTTTAAATGAGACCATATGATTCTACACATCAATTTATATAAGAATCAGCATTAATCTTGATAAGCATGAAAATACAGTAAATGCTCAATTTTCGGGCTTTCAGTACACTCATTTATATTGCTCAGAAACACTTTTAAATGTAACCATATGATTCTACACATCAATTTACATAAGAATCAGCATTAATCTTGATATGCATGAAAATACACTAAATGCGCAGTTTTTGGACTTTCAGTACACTCATTCATATTGATCAGAATCAATTTTAAATGAGACAAAATGATTCTACACATCAATTTACATAAGAATCAGCATTAACCTTGATATGCATGAAAATACACTAAATGCGCAATTTTCGGGCTTTCAGCACACTCATTTATATTGCTCAGAATCAATTTTAAATGAGACCATATGATTCTACACATCAATTTACATAAGAATCAGCATTAATCTTGATATGCATGAAAATACACTAAATGCGCAGTATTCGGGCTTTCAGTACACTCATTTATGTCGCTCGGAGTCAATTTCAAATGAGACCATATGATTCTACACATCAATTTACATAAGAATCAGCATTAATCTTGATATGCATGAAAATACACTAAATGCGCAATTTTCGGGCTTACAGTACAGTCAGTCATATTGCTCAGAATCAATTTTAAATGAGACCATGTGAATCTACACATAAATTTACATGAGAATCAGCATTAATCTTGATATGCATGAAAATACACTAAATGCGCAATTTTCGGGCTTTCAGTACACTAATTCATATTGCTCAGAATCAATTTTAAATGAAACCATATGATTCTACACATCAATTTACATAAGAATCAGCATTAATCTTGATATGCATTAAAATGCACTAAATGCGCAATTTTCGGGCTTTCAGTACAGTAATTTATATTGCTCAGAATCAAATTTAAATGAGACCATATGAATCTACACATAAATTTACATAAGAATCAGCATTAATCTTGATATGCATGAAAATACACTAAATGCGCAATTTTCGGGCTTTCAGTACACTAATTCATATTGCTCAGAATCAATTTTAAATGAGACCATATGAATCTACACATAAATTTACATAAGAATCAGCATTAATCTTGATATGCATGAAAATACACTAAATGCGCAATTTTCGGGCTTTCAGTACACTCATTTATATTGCTCAGAATCAATTTTACATGAGACCGTATGATTCTACACATCAATTTACATAAGAATCAGCATTAATCTTGATATGCATGAAAATACACTAAATGCGCAATTTTCGGGCTTTCAGTACACTCATTTATATTGCTCGGAATCAATTTTAAATGAGACCATATGATTCTACACATCAATTTACATAAGAATCAGCATTAATCTTGATATGCATGAAAATACACTAAATGCGCAAATTTCGGGCTTTCAGTACACTCATTTATATTGCTCAGAATCAATTTTAAATGTAACCATATGATTCTACACATCAATTTACATAAGAATTAGCATTAATCTTGATATGCATGAAAATACACTAAATGCGCAGTTTTTGGTCATTCAGTACACTCATTTATACTGATCAGAATCAATTTTACATGAAACCATATGATTCCACACATCGATTTACATAAGAATCAGCATTAATCTTGATATGCATGAAAATACACTAAATGCGCAATTTTCGGGCTTTCAGTACACTCATTTATATTGCTCAGAATCAATTTTAAATGTAACCATATGATTCTACACATCAATTTACATAAGAATTAGCATTAATCTTGATATGCATGAAAATACACTAAATGCGCAGTTTTTGGTCATTCAGTACACTCATTTATACTGATCAGAATCAATTTCACATGAAACCATATGATTCTACACATCAATTTACATAAGAATCAGCATTAATCTTGATATGCATGAAAATACACTAAATGCGCAGTTTTTGGTCTTTCAGTACACTCATTTATATTGATCAGAATCAATTTTAAATGAGACCATATGATTCGACACATCATTTTACATAAGAATCAGTATTAATCTTGATATGCATGAAAATACACTAAATGCGCAGTTTTTGGTCTTTCAGTACACTCATTTATATTGATCAGAATCAATTTTAAATGAGACCATATGATTCTACACATGAATTTACATAAGAATCAGCATTAATCTTGATATGCATGAAAATACACTAAATGCGCAATTTTCGAGCTTTCAGTGCACTCATTTATATTGATCAGAATCAATTTTAAATGTAACCATATGATTCTACAAATCAATTTACATAAGAATCAGCATTAATCTTGATATGCATGAAAATACATTAAATGCGCAATATTCGGGCTTTCAGTACACTCATTTATATTGCTCGGAATCAATTTTAAACGAGACCATATGATTCTACACATCAATTTACATAAGAATCAGCATTAATCTTGATATGCATGAAAATACACTAAATGCGCAGTTTTTGGTCTTTCAGTACACTCATTTATATTGATCAGAATCAATTTTAAATGAGACCATATGATTCTACACATCAATTTACATAAGAATCAGCATTAATCTTGATATGCATTAAAATGCACAAAATGCGCAATTTTCGGGCTTACAGTACAGTCAGTCATATTGCTCCGAATCAATTTTAAATGAGACCATATGAATCTACACATAAATTTACATAAGAATCTGCATTAATCTTGATATGCATGAAAATACACTAAATGCGCAATTTTCGGGCTTTCAGTACACTAATTCATATTGCTCAGAATCAATTTTAAATTAAACCATATGATTCTACACATCAATTTACATAAGAATCAGCATTAATCTTGATATTCATGAAAATATACTGAATACACAATTTTCGGGCTTTCAGTACACACATTTATATTGCTCAGAATCAATTTTACATGAGACCATATGATTCTACACATCAATTTACATAACAATCAGCATTAATCTTGATATGCATGAAAAGACACTAAATGCGCAATTTTCGGGCTTTCAGTACACTCATTTATATTGCTCCGAATCAATTTTAAATGAGACCATATGATTCTACACATCAATTTACATAAGAATCAGCATTAATCTTGATATGCATTAAAATGCACTAAATGCGCAATTTTCGGCCTTTCAGTATAGTCATTTATATTGATCAGAATCAATTTTAAATGTAACCATATGATTCTACAAATCAATTTACATAAGAATCATCATTAATCTTGATATGCATGAAAATACACTAAATGCGCAGATTTGGTCATTCAGTACACTCATTTATATTGATCAGAATCAAATTTAAAAGAAATCATATGATTCCACACATCAATTTACATAAGAATCAGCATCAATCTTGATATGCATGAAAATACATTAATGCGCGATTTTCGGGCTTTCAGTACACTCATTTATATTGCTCAGAATCAATTTTAAATGAGACCGTATG
The DNA here is from genome assembly GCA_037127315.1 of Ascarosepion bandense. Lineage (NCBI taxonomy): Eukaryota > Metazoa > Mollusca > Cephalopoda > Sepiida > Sepiidae > Ascarosepion > Ascarosepion bandense. The sequence continues at coordinate 2,750 of JBBBDQ010003076.1, read as the reverse complement.
ATTCTACACATCAATTTACATAAGAATCAGCATTAATCTTTATATGCATGAAAATACACTAAACGCAAAGTTTTCGGGCTTTCAGTACAGTCATTTATATTGATCAGAATCAATTTTAAATGAAACCATATGATTCTACACATCAATTTACATAAGAATCAGCATTAATCTTGATATGCATGAAAATACACTTAAGGCGCAATTTTCGGTCTTTCAGTACAGTCATTTCTATTGCTCAGAATCAATTTTAAATGAGACCATATGATTCTACACATCAATTTACATAAGAATCAGCATTAATCTTGATATAAAATTGATTCTGAGCAATATAAACTCATTTATATTGCTCAGAATCAATTTTACATGAGACCGTATGATTCTACACATCAATTTACATAAGAATCAGCATTAATCTTGATATGCATGAAAATACACTAAATGCGCAATTTGCGGGCTTTCAGTACACTCATTTATATTGCTCGGAATCAATTTTAAATGAGACCATATGATTCTACACATCAATTTACATAACAATCAGCATTAATCTTGATATGCATGAAAATACACTAAATGCGCAAATTTCGGGCTTTCAGTACAGTCATTTCTATTGCTCAGAATCAATTTTAAATGAGACCATATGATTCTACACATCAATTTACATAAGAATTAGCATTAATCTTGATATGCATGAAAATACACTAAATGCGCAGTTTTTGGTCATTCAGTACACTCATTTATACAGATCAGAATCAATTTTAAATGAAACCATATGATTCCACACATCAATTTACATAAGAATCAGCATTAATCTTGATATGCATGAAAATACACTAAATGCGCAATTTTCGGGCTTTCAGTACACTCATTTATATTGCACAGAATCAATTTTAAATGAAACCATATGATTCTACATATCAATTTACATAAGAATCAGCATTAATCTTGATATGCATGAAAATACACTAAATGCGCAATTTTCGGGCTTTTCAGTACACTCATTTATATTGCTCAGAGTCAATTTTAAATGAGACCGTATGATTCTACACATCAATTTTCATAAGAATCAGCATTAATCTTGATAGGCATGAAAATACACTAAATGCGCAGTTTTTGATATTTCAGTACACTCATTTATATTGATCAGAATCAATTTTAAATGAGACCATATGATTCTACACATCAATTTACATAAGAATCAGCAATAATCTTGATATGCATGAAAATACACTAAATGCGCAATATTCGGGCTTTCAGTACACTCATTTATATTGCTCAGAATCAATTTTAAATGAGACCATATGATTCTACACATCAATTTACATAAGAATCAGCATTAATCTTGATATGCATGAAAATACACTAAATGCGCAATTTTCGGGCTTTCAGTACACTCATTTATATTGCTCAGAATCAATTTTAATTGAAACCATATGATTCTACACATCAATTTACATAAGAATCAGCATTAATCTTGATATGCATGAAAATACACTAAATGCTCAATTTTCGGGCTTACAGTACACTCATTTATATTGATCAGAATCAATTTTAAATGAGATCATATAATTCTACACATAAATTTACATAAGAATCAGCATTAATCTTGATATGCATGAAAATACACTTAATGCACAACATTCCAGCTTTCAGTACACTCATTGATATTGCTCAGAATCAGTTTTAAATGAGACCATATGATTCTACACATCAATTTACATAAGAATCAGTATTAATCTTGATATGCATGAAAATACATTAAAGCGCAATTTTTGGGCTTTAAGTACACTCATTTATATTGCTCAGAATCAATTTTAAATGAGACCGTATGTTTCTACACATCAATTTACATAAGAATCAGCATTAATCTTGATATGCATGAAAATACACTAAATGCGCAGTTTTTGGTCTTTCAGAACACTCATTTATATTGATCAGAATCAATTTTAAACGATACCATATGATTCTACACATCAATTTACATAAGAATCAGCATTAATCTTGATATGCATGAAAATACACTAAATGCGCAATTTTCGGGCTTTCTGTACACTCATTTATATTGCTCAGAATAAATTTTAAATGAAACCATATGATTCTACATATCAATTTACATAAGAATCAGCATTAATCTTGATATGCATGAAAATACACTAAATGCGCAATTTTCGGGCTTTCAGTACACTCATTTATATTGCTCAGAGTCAATTTTAAATGAGACCGTATGATTCTACACATCAATTTTCATAAGAATCAGCATTAATCTTGATATGCATGAAAATACACTAAATGCGCAGTTTTTGATATTTCAGTACACTCATTTATATTGATCAGAATCAATTTTAAATGAGACCATATGATTCTACACATCAATTTACATAAGAATCAGCAATAATCTTGATATGCATGAAAATAAACTAAATGCGCAATTTTCGGGCTTTCAGTACACTCATTTATATTGCTCAGAATCAATTTTTAAATGAGACCATATGATTCTACACATCAATTTACATAAGAATCAGCATTAATCTTGATATGCATGAAAATACACTAAATGCGCAATTTTCGGGCTTTCAGTACACTCATTTATATTGCTCAGAATAAATTTTAAATGAAACCATATGATTCTACACATCAATTTACATAAGAATCAGCATTAATCTTGATATGCATGAAAATACACTAAATGCGCAATTTTCGGGCTTTCAGTACACTCATTTGTATTGCTCAGAATCAATTTTAAATGTAACCAC
>JBBBDQ010003069.1:0-11817 GCA_037127315.1 Ascarosepion bandense | reverse complement strand
AGGGGTTTCTTTGCTGGTCAAGCGTACCCTGGACGCGAGGATCGACCTTGTCCATGTCGGTGCCGAGGGCCGGCTCATCGTGGCCGATATTGCAGTGAAAAGCAAGACGTTCCGGCTGATTGCGGTTTACGCGCCCAACGTTCAAGGTGAGCGAGTCTCTTTCTTTCGGCTGTTGGAGCCCTTCATGGTGAATCCAACACGGCTAATCTTAGTTGGGGACTGGAATGCCATCCTAACCCCCAAATGGGATAGAGGGAGGGGCGCTAGCGGGTGGAGTGGTGATCGCAGCCTGGTCGATCTGATCGGCGAATTTGGTCTCGTCGATAGATACCGGGTCGATCATCCGGATGGGAGCATGTGGACGTGGACGCATAGTTGGCCTTCTACCCGGGTATCAGCGTACCTGGATAGGATGTTAGTGAGAGAAGCCGACATAGACTTCTTAGAATGTCCAACGTTCCACTGGCTAGGCTACTCGGACCACAAACTCGTTTGTGCCCGGGTGGCGTTAGAATTTAGGCCTAGAATGGCTGGTTACTGGAAGTTCAATCAGTCCTTACTGGACAGGCGGGACTTTCGTGACCAGCTGACTAGAGTAGTTCAGCGGGCATTAATTGGGCGAGTCATTGGGAGTAAGTGGTGGGCTAGCCTTAAGGATAGCATTAGGTCTTTCGCCACCCAATACAGCCAACGGCTCAACCTAGATAAGGCTGCGAAGGCAAAGACACTTAGAGCTAATTTCGCCCGGGCGGAGGCTGGTGGGGATCCCCTAGAGATAGCCTTAGCCAGGGAGGCCCTGCAGCGCCCGACTAACGAGCGCTACATGGGTCAGGTAATTAGGGCTAAGTTAAGCAAGATGTCTTCCGAAGCTGTGAACATGGGCGCGGAACTGCGCAAGGAAGAAATTCGCCGTGCCGGCGACCGGTACATTCGAGAGGTGCGCGACCCGGAGGGACATCTCCTAAGGTCCACTGACGACATGTGCGAGGCTTTCCGGCAGCATTTCGAACACCGCTTTACCAAGGAACCTGGTCTCCGCGACGAGGAGTTTCGCAGCTATTTGGCTGACTTTCCCCGGCTTTTGCCGGCTGAAGCGGCTAGCTGTGAAGGGGAGATTACGGAGGACGAAATCTACGTGGCCTTGAAGAAGGTCGGCAGAGGCAAGTCGCCAGGTTTGGATGGTTTGCCCTATGAATTGTACTTGAGGATGTCGCACCTTTTTGTCCCGATCTTGGCTGTCGTGTTCAACCACTGGTTTCGGCAGGGGTCCATCCCCGGTCGGATCACCAGGGGCGTGATCACGCTGTTGAGAAAGGGCAAGAAGGTTGGGAGGGAATTAGACGATTACAGGCCCATAACTCTGCTAAACACAGAGTTAAAGATTCTGGCCAAGATCCTGACGAATCGCTTGCAGCTAGTTGCCGAGTCTCTGTTGGAACCGGATCAGACTTGTTCTGTGAAGGGGAGAACAATTCAGAGCAACCTGCACTTGATTCGCACGATCGTAGAGGGTGTAGAAGACGACGATGAGGCCGCGCTGATCAATTTGGATCAGTCCAAGGCATTTGATAGGATTGACCATGGCTACCTGGCTGCTGTCCTGCAGGCCGCCGGATTCAAACCCGACTTCAGCCGCTGGATTAGCCTCCTGTATCGCTCCCCCCAGGCTGTGGTGCAGGTGAACGGGAAGCTGTCGGGCGCTTTCGCGCTGTCTAGGTCGGTCCGACAGGGTTGTCCACTGTCGTCTCTCCTTTACGTCCTGGCGTTGGAGCCGCTACTTCGCCGGCTAAGGGACGAGACGCACAGTCCGGTCCTACGTGGAATTGCCGTCCCTGGTGGAGCTCGAGCCAGGGTTTCCGCGTACGCCGATGACGTAACGACCTTTGTGTCCTCCCGCAGGGACATAGAGGCGGTACAACAGGCGCTTGTACGGTACGAGAAGGTGACAGGGGCCAGAATTAACTGCGACAAGTCATCCGGCTTGCGGTTAGGTGCCTGGAAGGGTGTTTCCCTCCCGGGGCCCTTCGGCTGGACGGACGGGCCGGTCAAAATCCTCGGAGTTTGGTTCGGTCCGGACTTACAGCTGGAGAAAAACTGGTCAGAAGTACTGGCAAAGGTCGGCGCGTCGGTCAAGATTTGGCGTCGACGGGGTCTCTCCGTGAAGGGCTTGGCGGAGGTGTGTAACACATACCTCTTTCCCATGATCCTTTACCGACTGTCAGTACTTCCCCTTTGCGATGATCATGAGAAGGCGCTCGAGCGTTTGCTATTCTCCTGCCTGTGGAGAGGACGCAAACACATGGTCAGCAAAGGAGCCTGTTACCTCCGTCCGTGTCAAGGGGGTCTGGGAATGCCACACTTGAGGAGCCACGTGCTCGCTTCGAGGTTGGCATTTCTCAGGCGCGCGTTGGAGGAAGATCGGTTGCTTGCGGGGGTAGTGAGGGACATGTTCCCTTGCCTTACCATCACCCCCCGACCCTTTGGCTGACCGTCAGGCCTTGGGTGCGACCGAAATTCCTGCTCGAATGTCTGGCGGCCTTACAGGCCATTCCACGGTCCAGTGACCTTTCACAGCCTAGGAAAATCTTCTATCGGGGATTAGTGGAGGGTGCCGTGAAGGATAAGCTGTGCAGTAAGCTCGGCATGTCGAGAGTGGAGTACCGCTCTCATTGGTCTTGGGCGCCGGGTGCGGATTGGCTCAGCAACTCTGAGTTCTCTCTCACCTGGCGATTGGCTCGGAATGGCTTGTCGCTCAATGACAGGCGTTTCGCAATGGGCCTGGCGGATTTGCCAGATTGTGAACGTTGCAACCTTGGAATCAAGGAGACGTCTGCGCACGCCTTCTTCCATTGTTCGCGCGTTCGCCCGTTGTGGGAGCATGTCGGCGAGTTGACTGCTCGTATCGCGCCGCGAGAGCTCGTGCTCATTGATCGCGCATACGCTGTGGACAATGTGTCGCCCCCGTACTCTGGAGTGAAACGGATGGTGTTTCTGTCGCTACTGGCCACGGCTAGAATGGTGATTTGGATGACGCGTCTGGAGGAAGTCTTGCGGGGAGGCCGTCTTTCGGATCAGGATCTAATCCGATATTTTGAGCACCAGCTCAAAATGAAGATTAGAACTGAACGGAAACGACTGCACCCGACAGTCTTCGGTGAAAGGTGGATAAATGCAGCGAGCCTGGTTCGCGTGACCGGGGCTAGCCTTGATTTTCTCTTCTAGATCTGCTAGGCGCATCGGGGTGGATTCCGTTGGAACCCCTCCCGTGGTTTAGGTAAGAAGTTCTTTTGTGTACCTAGTTAATGTGAGTGCATGTGTTTGTCCTAGCCTGTTCCCGGCTCCATTGCTTTTGTTATGACCCAGTTCGAGATTCCCATTGTCCACTGTTATTTTTGTCCCATTTTTTGATTCTCGGCTGGGTCAGTCTTATATTCTCCAGTCCAACTTATTTTTTTGCCCAGCCTCCCCAGTCCCCCTTTAGGAAGAGAGCTCCTTGATTTTGTCCTTCAAGGCAGAATACAGCGGCCTCTTTATTTTTGAGGGTGTGTTTGGGTCTTACTAACATGATGTATATGTATTTATTTGAATTGTTTTACGTTTTGGGAACTTTTTGTTTTCTTCATACCCCTGCCCATCATAACATTCCATTTCATGAAAAATTTTTAAAGTTATTTTTGCAAACTATTGTAAATATTCACAAATTTTTATATACACACTTGGGGCGTTTTGTAGGTCCTCGGTATGTTATTTGCGACATTTTTGGTGCATGATAAGTAAGAGTGGTGATGGACAAATTCTTATGGTGAATGAGAACCATTGTAACGCATGTATGGGTCGTGATTCTGATTAGCTAGGTATAGGATAGAGTACTGAAGACCAACCCGAGTTTTTCTTCCCCCTCCCACCTTTCGGCCTTGAGCCACAATTTGTATTTTACAAATAAATAAAACCAACCCTTCCCCACCCGGGATTTTGTGTTGTTTTTTGTAATAAGAAGCTCAAAGCGTAGCATTTGTTCCGCAGTGATATTTGCCATTGCTTTGTGTCTTGGGCAACTGTTTTCCAGCCCGAGTTTATTGCTCGGGCCAGCGTAAAAGTAGTGTTCTTCGGAACGCGAAACACCGGGAAGCAGTTGTCCGGTGTAAGGCCACGTAGGAGGCATGGCCTCCGATGGGCCGGATAACAACACTCCTCTCACCATGGCGTCGGTGGGAGGCACGGAGGGGGACTGGCGCTTACCGCCAGCCACGCCAACACCCCCCGCACAAGAAGCACCCGAAGCACCCGGATTACCTGGACTACCAAGACTACCGGCACTACCGGCGGCACCAGTATCTCCAGTTCCCTCCACGTCGGCGGAAGTTGTGCAGCAGAAACCAGCAGCAGCGGTACCCACCAACATGGCATGGAAAGAGGGGACCATCCAGAAAGTACTCAAGGGCGCTGCGTACTACGAATCCCTCAAGGACAAGTACGCAGAGTACGTGAATCGAGCGGAAATCCTCCCGATACCCGAAACGCTGAGCGAGATCGAGCCCAGGATCCTCTCCCTGCTGACCAAGGACCTGAAAAGCCACAAACTCATCGGAGTCAGCAGGGACGCCATAGAGGAGGCCATCAAAGCCCTCAAAATCAACGGCAAGATGGTGGCTAGGCGCAGCTACGCCACGTGGGACGTCCTGCTCAGCACCGCCGACGAGGCCAGAAAACTGGCCGGCACCACCATGCAGACCAAGACCCTGCTACTGGAAACTGAGTACATGGGCACGCGCAGAACCAAGATCACCCTGCACGGAGTGCCCATGGACATCTCACCAGACCATGTCGGGGTCTTTTTCACTCAGTACGGCAGGGTCGAGGAAGTAAAGGCGCTCACCTCGAAGCAGGGCTTCTTGACTGGCGACTTCATCCTGCAGGCGACGGTCGCTCGCGAAAAGTTGGCCAAAATCCCCAACATCATCAACTGCAGGGGGAGAAGGATCTACGTCGTCGTGGAGGGCAGGAAGCCCTTCTGCTGGGTCTGCGGAGACTCCAACCACGTGGCCAGGGAGTGCCCCACTAAGAATCCGGCACCCAAGACCCAACCTCCGCAGACGACCGCCGCCGCCGCCGCCACTACAGCAGAAAAGCCGGAAAAACCGGCACAACCAAAAAACGGCCCGGCGGAGCAAAAGGAGGGAGAATGGAAGACGGTTGGCAAGAAAGGAACCAAACCCAAGAGCCAACCGTCGGCGGAAAAGCAACCCGCCAAAGCAGCAGCAGTGCCAGCGTCCCCTCCTGCGCCCTCTCCCAAGCCAAAGGAGTCGGCAGCTCCTCCCAGGAAGAAGGCGACGACACCCTCGCCAACCAAGCAGGACGCCCTGCAGGCGAAACCCAAAAAACCCCCGACGGAGGAGCGGATGGAGGTCGGCTCAGCGGCACAACCAAGAGCCTCTTCCCTGAAAAGAAACAGAGAGGAGGAAGAACAGCAGCAGCAACACAGCATCAAGATGCAGCGGAGGAGCAGAAGCAGCGACAGGAAGACGCATGCAGCCGTCTCGCTACCCGGGTCTCCGGAGAGGCCAAAAGACACTTATGCCAAAAAGGCAAGCAGCCTCCCATCTTCCCCCCTCAAAAAAATCAGCAAACATCTCTCCTTTTCCCAGTCCCCGGTCTTCAAGCTGACCCCACTTACACCAAGGAAAACTCTCTCCCCCACTCCCACCCCTTCTCCTACAACGTCCCAGCCCAGAAAGAAAAAGACTCTCCCGAGGGGCGAAGCCCTAATGAAAATAGACTCAAAGGACGTTGCTAGGGAGTGGAGTGCACAAAGGCGTGCACTTTTGAAGCCACTCCTCAAGCTCAAAGAGGTCAACGGCAAGTCGTCCGAAGACCCGTTCAACTTCCCCGACGCCCCGGGGGTAATTACCCTCATCAGGACTACAGGGGGCAACCTAAAAGTGTGGGATCACGTGGAGGCTGCCGAAAAACTTTATCCCAACATCGTCATGATGAGGAGTGGTACTCCTGAACTACGCAAAATGGCGAAAAATTGTGCAGGCCGACTCCCAGTTTTACTCCACCCCTCGTTATATAGGGTAGTAAAACTAACATACCCAACGGACGTTGGCGGCATTGTCCATGACGGACGGGTTACGTCCGATGTAGGAACTGGTTCCCTTGGACAGTCCGTCGGGGTCCTTTCCCCCAATGATTTTTACCCGGTATGCGCTCGTGTTTAAGTGTTTTCTCTTTTCAGATCTACTAGATGTCTATCAAGATAGCCAGCTTGAATGCGAGGGGCTTGAGGGATCGGGGTAAGGCGGCTCGCCTGCTTCGTGACCTCCTGTCCTTCGGCGTGGATGTCGCCGCGATCCAAGAGACTCACTTTGTTTGCGAAGTCGACTCGTGTGTGCTGTCCAACGACTTTGTCGTCTATTCAGCATATGGGAGCCGGCATGCCAGAGGGGTTTCTTTGCTGGTCAAGCGTACCCTGGACGCGAGGATCGACCTTGTCCATGTCGGTGCCGAGGGCCGGCTCATCGTGGCCGATATTGCAGTGAAAAGCAAGACGTTCCGGCTGATTGCGGTTTACGCGCCCAACGTTCAAGGTGAGCGAGTCTCTTTCTTTCGGCTGTTGGAGCCCTTCATGGTGAATCCAACACGGCTAATCTTAGTTGGGGACTGGAATGCCATCCTAACCCCCAAATGGGATAGAGGGAGGGGCGCTAGCGGGTGGAGTGGTGATCGCAGCCTGGTCGATCTGATCGGCGAATTTGGTCTCGTCGATAGATACCGGGTCGATCATCCGGATGGGAGCATGTGGACGTGGACGCATAGTTGGCCTTCTACCCGGGTATCAGCGTACCTGGATAGGATGTTAGTGAGAGAAGCCGACATAGACTTCTTAGAATGTCCAACGTTCCACTGGCTAGGCTACTCGGACCACAAACTCGTTTGTGCCCGGGTGGCGTTAGAATTTAGGCCTAGAATGGCTGGTTACTGGAAGTTCAATCAGTCCTTACTGGACAGGCGGGACTTTCGTGACCAGCTGACTAGAGTAGTTCAGCGGGCATTAATTGGGCGAGTCATTGGGAGTAAGTGGTGGGCTAGCCTTAAGGATAGCATTAGGTCTTTCGCCACCCAATACAGCCAACGGCTCAACCTAGATAAGGCTGCGAAGGCAAAGACACTTAGAGCTAATTTCGCCCGGGCGGAGGCTGGTGGGGATCCCCTAGAGATAGCCTTAGCCAGGGAGGCCCTGCAGCGCCCGACTAACGAGCGCTACATGGGTCAGGTAATTAGGGCTAAGTTAAGCAAGATGTCTTCCGAAGCTGTGAACATGGGCGCGGAACTGCGCAAGGAAGAAATTCGCCGTGCCGGCGACCGGTACATTCGAGAGGTGCGCGACCCGGAGGGACATCTCCTAAGGTCCACTGACGACATGTGCGAGGCTTTCCGGCAGCATTTCGAACACCGCTTTACCAAGGAACCTGGTCTCCGCGACGAGGAGTTTCGCAGCTATTTGGCTGACTTTACCCGGCTTTTGCCGGCTGAAGCGGCTAGCTGTGAAGGGGAGATTACGGAGGACGAAATCTACGTGGCCTTGAAGAAGGTCGGCAGAGGCAAGTCGCCGGGTTTGGATGGTTTGCCCTATGAATTGTACTTGAGGATGTCGCACCTTTTTGTCCCGATCTTGGCTGTCGTGTTCAACCACTGGTTTCGGCAGGGGTCCATCCCCGGTCGGATCACCAGGGGCGTGATCACGCTGTTGAGAAAGGGCAAGAAGGTTGGGAGGGAATTAGACGATTACAGGCCCATAACTCTGCTAAACACAGAGTTAAAGATTCTGGCCAAGATCCTGACGAATCGCTTGCAGCTAGTTGCCGAGTCTCTGTTGGAACCGGATCAGACTTGTTCTGTGAAGGGGAGAACAATTCAGAGCAACCTGCACTTGATTCGCACGATCGTAGAGGGTGTAGAAGACGACGATGAGGCCGCGCTGATCAATTTGGATCAGTCCAAGGCATTTGATAGGATTGACCATGGCTACCTGGCTGCTGTCCTGCAGGCCGCCGGATTCAAACCCGACTTCAGCCGCTGGATTAGCCTCCTGTATCGCTCCCCCCAGGCTGTGGTGCAGGTGAACGGGAAGCTGTCGGGCGCTTTCGCGCTGTCTAGGTCGGTCCGACAGGGTTGTCCACTGTCGTCTCTCCTTTACGTCCTGGCGTTGGAGCCGCTACTTCGCCGGCTAAGGGACGAGACGCACAGTCCGGTCCTACGTGGAATCGCCGTCCCTGGTGGAGCTCGAGCCAGGGTTTCCGCGTACGCCGATGACGTAACGACCTTTGTGTCCTCCCGCTGGGACATAGAGGCGGTACAACAGGCGCTTGTACGGTACGAGAAGGTGACAGGGGCCAGAATTAACTGCGACAAGTCATCCGGCTTGCGGTTAGGTGCCTGGAAGGGTGTTTCCCTCCCGGGGCCCTTCGGCTGGACGGACGGGCCGGTCAAAATCCTCGGAGTTTGGTTCGGTCCGGACTTACAGCTGGAGAAAAACTGGTCAGAAGTACTGGCAAAGGTCGGCGCGTCGGTCAAGATTTGGCGTCGACGGGGTCTCTCCGTGAAGGGCTTGGCGGAGGTGTGTAACACATACCTCTTTCCCATGATCCTTTACCGACTGTCAGTACTTCCCCTTTGCGATGATCATGAGAAGGCGCTCGAGCGTTTGCTATTCTCCTGCCTGTGGAGAGGACGCAAACACATGGTCAGCAAAGGAGCCTGTTACCTCCGTCCGTGTCAAGGGGGTCTGGGAATGCCACACTTGAGGAGCCACGTGCTCGCTTCGAGGTTGGCATTTCTCAGGCGCGCGTTGGAGGAAGATCGGTTGCTTGCGGGGGTAGTGAGGGACATGTTCCCTTGCCTTACCATCACCCCCCCGACCCTTTGGCTGACCGTCAGGCCTTGGGTGCGACCGAAATTCCTGCTCGAATGTCTGGCGGCCTTACAGGCCATTCCACGGTCCAGTGACCTTTCACAGCCTAGGAAAATCTTCTATCGGGGATTAGTGGAGGGTGCCGTGAAGGATAAGCTGTGCAGTAAGCTCGGCATGTCGAGAGTGGAGTACCGCTCTCATTGGTCTTGGGCGCCGGGTGCGGATTGGCTCAGCAACTCTGAGTTCTCTCTCACCTGGCGATTGGCTCGGAATGGCTTGTCGCTCAATGACAGGCGTTTCGCAATGGGCCTGGCGGATTTGCCAGATTGTGAACGTTGCAACCTTGGAATCAAGGAGACGTCTGCGCACGCCTTCTTCCATTGTTCGCGCGTTCGCCCGTTGTGGGAGCGTGTCGGCGAGTTGACTGCTCGTATCGCGCCGCGAGAGCTCGTGCTCATTGATCGCGCATACGCTGTGGACAATGTGTCGCCCCCGTACTCTGGAGTGAAACGGATGGTGTTTCTGTCGCTACTGGCCACGGCTAGAATGGTGATTTGGATGACGCGTCTGGAGGAAGTCTTGCGGGGAGGCCGTCTTTCGGATCAGGATCTAATCCGATATTTTGAGCACCAGCTCAAAATGAAGATTAGAACTGAACGGAAACGACTGCACCCGACAGTCTTCGGTGAAAGGTGGATAAATGCAGCGAGCCTGGTTCGCGTGACCGGGGCTAGCCTTGATTTTCTCTTCTAGATCTGCTAGGCGCATCGGGGTGGATTCCGTTGGAACCCCTCCCGTGGTTTAGGTAAGAAGTTCTTTTGTGTACCTAGTTAATGTGAGTGCATGTGTTTGTCCTAGCCTGTTCCCGGCTCCATTGCTTTTGTTATGACCCAGTTCGAGATTCCCATTGTCCACTGTTATTTTTGTCCCATTTTTTGATTCTCGGCTGGGTCAGTCTTATATTCTCCAGTCCAACTTATTTTTTTGCCCAGCCTCCCCAGTCCCCCTTTAGGAAGAGAGCTCCTTGATTTTGTCCTTCAAGGCAGAATACAGCGGCCTCTTTATTTTTGAGGGTGTGTTTGGGTCTTACTAACATGATGTATATGTATTTATTTGAATTGTTTTACGTTTTGGGAACTTTTTGTTTTCTTCATACCCCTGCCCATCATAACATTCCATTTCATGAAAAATTTTTAAAGTTATTTTTGCAAACTATTGTAAATATTCACAAATTTTTATATACACACTTGGGGCGTTTTGTAGGTCCTCGGTATGTTATTTGCGACATTTTTGGTGCATGATAAGTAAGAGTGGTGATGGACAAATTCTTATGGTGAATGAGAACCATTGTAACGCATGTATGGGTCGTGATTCTGATTAGCTAGGTATAGGATAGAGTACTGAAGACCAACCCGAGTTTTTCTTCCCCCTCCCACCTTTCGGCCTTGAGCCACAATTTGTATTTTACAAATAAATAAAACCAACCCTTCCCCACCCGGGATTTTGTGTTGTTTTTTGTAATAAGAAGCTCAAAGCGTAGCATTTGTTCCGCAGTGATATTTGCCATTGCTTTGTGTCTTGGGCAACTGTTTTCCAGCCCGAGTTTATTGCTCGGGCCAGCGTAAAAGTAGTGTTCTTCGGAACGCGAAACACCGGGAAGCAGTTGTCCGGTGTAAGGCCACGTAGGAGGCATGGCCTCCGATGGGCCGGATAACAACACTCCTCTCACCATGGCGTCGGTGGGAGGCACGGAGGGGGACTGGCGCTTACCGCCAGCCACGCCAACACCCCCCGCACAAGAAGCACCCGAAGCACCCGGATTACCTGGACTACCAAGACTACCGGCACTACCGGCGGCACCAGTATCTCCAGTTCCCTCCACGTCGGCGGAAGTTGTGCAGCAGAAACCAGCAGCAGCGGTACCCACCAACATGGCATGGAAAGAGGGGACCATCCAGAAAGTACTCAAGGGCGCTGCGTACTACGAATCCCTCAAGGACAAGTACGCAGAGTACGTGAATCGAGCGGAAATCCTCCCGATACCCGAAACGCTGAGCGAGATCGAGCCCAGGATCCTCTCCCTGCTGACCAAGGACCTGAAAAGCCACAAACTCATCGGAGTCAGCAGGGACGCCATAGAGGAGGCCATCAAAGCCCTCAAAATCAACGGCAAGATGGTGGCTAGGCGCAGCTACGCCACGTGGGACGTCCTGCTCAGCACCGCCGACGAGGCCAGAAAACTGGCCGGCACCACCATGCAGACCAAGACCCTGCTACTGGAAACTGAGTACATGGGCACGCGCAGAACCAAGATCACCCTGCACGGAGTGCCCATGGACATCTCACCAGACCATGTCGGGGTCTTTTTCACTCAGTACGGCAGGGTCGAGGAAGTAAAGGCGCTCACCTCGAAGCAGGGCTTCTTGACTGGCGACTTCATCCTGCAGGCGACGGTCGCTCGCGAAAAGTTGGCCAAAATCCCCAACATCATCAACTGCAGGGGGAGAAGGATCTACGTCGTCGTGGAGGGCAGGAAGCCCTTCTGCTGGGTCTGCGGAGACTCCAACCACGTGGCCAGGGAGTGCCCCACTAAGAATCCGGCACCCAAGACCCAACCTCCGCAGACGACCGCCGCCGCCGCCGCCACTACAGCAGAAAAGCCGGAAAAACCGGCACAACCAAAAAACGGCCCGGCGGAGCAAAAGGAGGGAGAATGGAAGACGGTTGGCAAGAAAGGAACCAAACCCAAGAGCCAACCGTCGGCGGAAAAGCAACCCGCCAAAGCAGCAGCAGTGCCAGCGTCCCCTCCTGCGCCCTCTCCCAAGCCAAAGGAGTCGGCAGCTCCTCCCAGGAAGAAGGCGACGACACCCTCGCCAACCAAGCAGGACGCCCTGCAGGCGAAA